>JAMKPZ010001543.1:0-51209 GCA_024699675.1 Amphibolis antarctica | reverse complement strand
TTATTATATAAATTTTTATCATATAATTTATTTTAAAATTTAACTTTATTTATTTAACTTCTCTCAATTTTAAGTCATCGTAATTTAAAACATTGACTCCACAGCGACTAACGAGGCTGAAATGTCGATCGACCGCCCTCTGCTCAATTTCCGCCCACATGTCTACGTCCATACAAATGGTCCGGCCCGTCCAGGTGCAGATGTCAAAGTACGAAACCATAACTTGTTATAATAATAAAAATTACTATAACTACTATTTATTTATTTAATTTACTATAATTACTATATACAATCAATAATATATAGTAAAAATTTCTGATAATAACTGGTAAGATCCGCGACAAAACAAATCGGGTTTGACATCTGACATCACACGGTCCGCGTTTTAATTAAGATCCGACTGCAAGTCACTCAAGCTGGTAAGATCCACGACGTTCTCTTTCCTGTCCTAGCACATATTTTCTTTTACTATTCTCGATGCAAATTATAAGTGCATTTGATGATAACTTTTTTAACTTTAGAAATTAAATAGAGTTAAAATTAAAATTAATTTTACAAATGAAGTTGAAATTATATCGTAATTTAGGTAATAAAAATTTATATATTAAAATCTATACAATAATAATGACGTTAAGAGAATAAAAATAATTTTAAAAACTAAAAGAAACTGAAAATAAATAAAACCTAGTTAGACTATTCTAATTTAACACATTTCAAATTACGTGGTTAACTAGTTTGGTCTCGTAGAATCAATTCGTGTTAAGTTAGTCTCTAGTGGAACCAAATCACACTTATACAACCTAATACAAGTATACATATCATTTTTTGAATTCGATTTCGATATGTCAAATTTACAATTTGACATGCCAAAAAGACATACCTTGACATAGTCAAACTAGTAATATTTGCATATTCTAAATCGAAAATTCCAACTTTACATTTCTGCTGAAGATACCTCTCCGAACGTTTAAATTTCAACTTTTAATTAAGAAGAACGTACTTTAATGACTTTACATGGACTAGTCCGTTCATTGTTTGGATGAAGCCCAACACAAAATACCTGTAACATGCATGATAAACATGCATATTGGTAAAGTAATAACAACGGCTAAGTTAATGATACAACACGCTAGAAGGAATAATTTTTTCCAAAGTAATTAACACCAAGACTAGATGTGTTAACTTCCCTGTTATGGTTTTAGCGTGCCCCTTCTTTCATGAAACGTGTATCAAGTTACCTATCTTGAATTAGTTTGAGCACAACAATTAGACCATCAGATTAGTAATAAATAGGTATAGATTGAAGGCCACAAATAGCCTAATTGAGATTAGACCTTGTATATAAAGACTACATTCGAAAAGAACTCTTAAAATTCTAATTTCAATACCATTTATTTTGCTATTCTTAATTTTAACTTTAACCTATCTTAAAATTAATTAGAGTCCTTCCGTACCCAAAGATAATAACCTGACAGCAAGAAGATGTAAGTTTCCTCGTATCTGCAAAACACCAGTAAAGAACGCAATCAAAGGTGATTGCTCGTGCGATAAAACCATGTTTCCCCTGTTTCAAAAAGAAATGATCGTTCGTCACCCGTGTAAAAAAAAAAAAAGAAAAAGAAAAGAAGAAATGGTCATTTGTCCCTGTGCTACAGTCCTGCATGGTTCCGCTACAGGTTTGAGATGGCATCAATACCTTCCCGGATTTTGATGTTGTAGACGAAAGGATAACACACGCAACACCAACGATGCCCGCTGGCCACACTCTCTATTCCGAGAACAACCATCCAAATGCATCGACTATCATGGTCTTCAAACCACGAGCATCTCGTCTTTCACGTGCAAGAACGTCAGATGCACGTAGCCAAGGATGATGGCTATGAATAGTGGAAAATCACGATCACTTGTCATCATCGCTCTTCTTTCTTTTCGGCCTCTGGAAGTTGGGCTTCATCGGCACACTTGAAGCAGTTGACTTGGGGAAAGGCCAAGGATTCTTCATCATGTTATTTGAATTTGTCCAAGTTCGGAAATTTTTCAGCGGCTTCAGACGTTTCAATTTCTCCAGATTTCTTGATCTCTGCTCACGCACAGGTTCTGAAGATGAGGAAGAAATTTGATTCTCTGCGGTAGGCTCGGCAGAAGGAGCACCATGATTTCCTTCCAAGTCCTTGACTACGGCAAGTTCTTTCCGTTCTTCCGTATTTCCAGACAAGTCATCTTTCAACCCATCTTTCTGAGGTTGTACTTCTAATGTTGAGGATGGTGGAGCAGCAGCATCCCTAAATTCTAAGGTGGAATCACACTCACCACCCACATCAACTTCTTCCTTTGGAATTTCTCTGAAAAATCGAGAAAAGTCAATGATTAATCAATCAAATGATTGAGAAAATGAATCTTATTAAACACATTTTTTCTGGAAAATGCGCACCGTCTTGTATTAATAACATAGATGGTTTATTTTTGAGTTGATTGGGAAAAGTAGGTGCTCTTCTTGATTATTAAAGAGAACTAAAACAAAATATATTAAAATGTAAGTTGATGAAAAGTGGAGATGCAAATCACATGATTACCCAAATCGCAAACTCTCATTGACCAGCGAGTTGAGCTTTGAGTGGACACCTCTCGCATGTAAATAAGGGTCGTAATCTACTAAACTTATCTGAAAACAGAAATTTGGTCTCTATTTTTTAAGGTAACAGACAACAATACAACTAAAATATTTCTTTTTATCATCTAAAATATCAATCACTTATGTCAAGGTGAGACAAGTCTCACATTTGATATGGATGAAAGAACCGAAGATAGCATCTCATCTGAGACATTCATATCGGCCGATGACATTACTTCAGGAACAGGCAACATTTCTTCCAACGCAGCAACCTTCTGCGATCTTAAACAAATTATGAAGTATCCAGAAATGCTGGAAACAAGAAAATGCATTGGAGGACACTCAACAGTTAACACCGAGCATTTTACATTATAACTTTGAAGGAAAATAAATAAAATCCGTCAAAGCTTGGACTGTAGGCAACGATGGACTCATGCTTGTTAATGCCCATGAATTAGGTGGATACCATGCCATGCAGCTTAGCTGTGTACAATGTACTCAATTTAATTGGTGAGATTTGAGGATCTAATCCCAAAAATATTCCACTTAAGTCTAATTTCAATTGCAGATACTGCAAAATAAGTCTCTCACTTTTCAAGTCCCATTTTTTAATTTGATTAAGTATGCTACATAGCACAATTAGCATGTTAACTGCACAACCTTAGTGAGCTTTTATGATGGCCCTATTCACGTAAAAAGATGAATGAACATATCAAAAACTTAAAAGCAAAGGCTGAACACGAAAGAACTTTTCAACGTTTCTTTTTACGGAAATAGAAAATCTTTATAATTGAAAGGCTTATATTCCAATGTGCTGTAATTTCCTCCATTTATATTATCATATTGGAACCATGTAATTTTTATACTTTAGAAAACCATGTCAATCTATTTGAAATCTTCTTTGATTTTCAGTAATTTTTATATCAACAAAAGAATTATGTAAAATCAACAAAATCAGTTAAAATCAAACTTTTTTTGATTATGTTTAGAATATGGAAAATGTATTTTTGGTAGAAGGTTTTGTATAAATGTTATCCTATCATAAACATATTGTAAATCCCTTGTAAATGCAATAGACAGCATTCTTTTATTCCAACTTGGCATCAAAATAGGTTTCTCTTGTGTATCCATTGTAGTTGGACAAATCATCCTTCAGATAAATGTTGGCGAAAGTTTGGCAAGTTCAATATGACCCATTTTTTCATGGCTGCCAGCCTGCCATCACAGGTGCTTCCCGTGAAAATTCCAACGAACTAGGGCACCCTTCTAACTTTACCATCATTATTGACTTTTTTTTGTGAATTTGATATCTATCGATGCAATACCGACCAACTTTCTTGCTCAATTACCTTCTTCCCTTTTCATTATACCTTTTAGGAACTACAAACGAAGAAGAGACTTGGTTTGGGCTATAAGATGTTGAATGGAGTCTATATGCTAGTTCAAGATGATCAACCTTGTAGGCTACCTTGTTTGGTGTCTACATCCAAGTCCTCCATTCTATGGCATTACCCCCTAGGTATGCTACTTAAGGGGAGAATATGGTGCCTCCTTAAAAAGGTAATCTATCACCTTAATTAAAGTCCACAGGCATGGTTTTACAAATTTAACTAAGTAGTTATCCAATGAGGTTTTACTAAGTGTTAAACAGATCACTATATTTTTTAAGGCACAGAAAAGTTGGACACATTGTTATTGTTGTCTATGTGAATGATATTCTAGTAATAGGTAATGATTCAACCAGAATAGCCAAACAAACTCACACTTATCTACTCATTTTGCTACTAAAAATATGAGACGGCCTGATTATTTTTTAGTTATAAAATTTGCCTGTGCCAAGGAAACAAATTTTCTATCACAGAGAAAGTATATTCTAAATTTGTTACAAAAAACAAGGCTCTTGGGGTGTCAGTCAAAACAGATCCTAATAGAGTAAAACTCTTTGTTTTAGGATAAAACATCCGAACTGCTAGAAAATCTAAATAGATACAAGAGACTCATTGACAAACTAATCTATCTCACATTTACATGCCTAGATATCACCTTTGTTATAGGATTTCTCTTACAGTTTATGCACTAGCCAAGGAGAATTCATTGGAAAAGAGTAATTCAAGTACTCTAGTACATCAAGGGTGCTCCTAAGAGAGGTCTAGTTTATAAAAAACATGGTCATCTTTAGGTGGAAGTCTTTTATATGCTAGAGATCGAAAGTCTACCTCAAGTTATTGCATGTATGTTGGTGGGAATTTAGTAACTTGAGGTAACAAGAAACAGAATATGGTTGCTCTCTCTAGTGTAGAAGCTGAGTATTGGTCCACGGAAAAAAGATGTGAGATAATGTAGATCAAATCCTTTCTATACGAACTTGGTTTTACTACGGTTACTTTTATGAGAATGCACTGTAATAATCAAACTACAATATATATAACTAAAAATTCTATTTTTCGTGAGAAGACAAAACATATTGAAGTAGATTGCCATTATATCTGAAATCTAGTGATGGAATGGATTTTAGCTACTACTTAACACTTCTTCCTTTAAACAACGTGCAGATATATTCATAAAAGACTTAATGTAAAAGATTTTCAAAGACTATATAGCAAGTTGGGCATATTAGATATATATACTCTAACTTGAAAGAGAGTGTTAGAAAATGGAAAATGTATTTTTAAAAGGAGGTTTTGTATAAATGTCATCCTATTATAAATATATTGTAAATCCCTTGTAAATGCAATAGACAACATTCTTTTCTTCCAACTATGTAATTTTGAAATAATGAACTATGAAAAATTGATGTGATTTTGTTTAGAATCTTTATTTTCTCTTTTATTTTGGTAGGATTTTGATACTATATTGAAAATCAACAAAAATTGGTGTTCAAAGTCTTACCCAAATATAGACTAAGACAGGAAAACAATAGAAGATTTCAACATCTTACTAACAAAAGCACAAAACTTGTAGAAAGATATTTTGTAGCACAATAAATCTAGTTTACCCTTAAAAGCATGAATCCTTCTTTTGAAGGTTGAAGAACATAGAAGCATTGGAAGAGTGCATTCTTCATAGTCTCCATGTTATAATTTGAAGAGCATATAAAGCCTTGATCATGTTGGGAAAGTGCAATGCACAGAGCATGAAAGACTGCAAACCAATCAAATAGAAATATGCATGTACTTATTCACCGAAATGCATCATATGGGCATAAAATATGATTAGATGATGAAAAAAATATATAGAGAAGTCTGGGAAACCAACTCTGGCTATTTGTCCCTGAATCGATGTATTCATCTGAAACTGTCTCAGACCAATTACAAAATGAGGGAGCCACAACGCAAGATGCTCCTAGTATCAAACCTACAATTGTTAAGGGTCAGAACAGATCTTGGAAATTAAGGTTTTATTAAGATTCAGTTTATAAATATAAATTGATGTTTTCAAAGTTGTAGAACAGAGCCTTTTGTAAAGCAAAAATTAATTTCTAGATGCTGGATTAAAATCATCAAAATAATAGAATTACCAAATCTCTGCTTAGAGAATTTACGGAAATGGACAATGTAATTGCAGGTCAAGTATATTTCTGTAACATAATTTCTCACAGATATTACTCAAATCAACTGTAACTTAGTTGGCCAGAATTGAGGTTGCATGGCCTAGTCCCCATGTATAAATCCTATTGGATGAAAAGTGGTAAAATACAAAAAAGCTACTACATGAAATTTTTTGAAATATTGGAAAGAAACAAAAATAGAAATGATAATGTATCGTGCAAAAGCAATGAAAATGAAACATAAAAAAGAAACAAAAAAGGAAGCAAAAAACTATAGTATAATTCCATTAACAATTTTGTAAAAGAAAGTACTTTAAAATGAAATAATAATAATATGGTCAAAATGGTGCACTTCTTGTTCATAATAAGTTCTAATTCATTTATTATAGCAATCACAAGGCCAAAATTTGTTTCATTTGGAATTTGAGCTTTTTTCTGGTCATGGCTGATATCAATCATTCAACCCCAAGACCTGTAATAACACTCCTATTAAGAAATTGTCCTCTTGGAAATGTATGCCAGTTTCAAACTTTATAAGACATAATGATACACAGTTTGAGAAACTATAAACCAGTGCCATATGCTTCTCAAGGGTAAATTGATCGCCTAAAGATGAAACAAATTTCATGGCTTTATCATTGTTTGTTCCCTTGTCGCACAAAAAGTTCAAGCCTCAACTCTTCAAGAGCTCCCTAAAATTTGGTCAAATGCTTTCAAAGCTAGATTGGATTTTTTGAATATCACAGAAATATTGTGCTATCCCAGTATGTAAAAGTATTATGTGAACCATGAAAATTGAAGTTCATCTCCTAAATCATTGTTTGAACATACCTTTGACTCCAAGGTGACCTGGATTGGTACACTTATTATTGGAAAAATTAAATTGTGACCTGAAGAAACTGTGATATTTATGCTTAGTTGAGATCTAGGAATTAAAACTCTGCTGAGATATGCCATTAGTCACTAAATCTAAACAAGTAACAAGCCCATCATTATAGTGTTAAACTTAGTGAAGCAAGAGTAAACTAATATATAGAATGTGCTCAAAACACATTTTAAAAGGTTACTAACTTTTAATTTGGCATGAGTGTGGTAGGAACTATAGTTGATTTTGCCTTGAGTAACTTGCCAAGTGAGCATCCCTTACAGTGAACAATGAACGAAGAAACCTACATCTAGTCAGTAATTATTATGCAAGGAATTTTTATTAAGAGCAAGGGGTTATTGAATGAGTTAATTTGATCAGCTCAAGTATACTTTCTTGCATTTCATGTGCTTGTCTAGTTCCTTTACTAAGTTGAGTTTTAACAAATTTTACAATAACAAGGTAATTGTCTGATTAAATTCATGGGATGGATGAGGTGATAAAATGGAATGCAATAAAACAGGTAAGGGCATATCAGTGACATAACATAGAAATTATATGGTATTAATATAGTTTGGCATTTAATTATCATTTCTAATTACTTGGGAACACCAATAATTAGAGCTTTGATCGATTCAACATGGTAGGATTAAGGCATTGATCGGTGGTGGTGGTCGTCGTGTTTTACCAACACAGGGTATTAAACTAGAAGTAAGCTGGTAAGTAGGAAGTTCAAGGTACCAATAATTAATCTACTTTGTCAAAATAAACACAAGGTCTATATCAGATTGTTTCAACTTGTATGAAGTCAGAGAGATGCAAATGTGATCCTACACCACCAAGTTTAATAACTTTCAAAAGCATTCATTGCTAAGCTCATTTCAAAAGGTATGGATCAAAGAAATAAACTTGTGTCACTGACATTATGGAATACATGACAGATGCAAAGATACATGTAGGCAAAGTTCAAAGTCACGGCTGGAAAGATATGACATTGTACAAAAGTAGAGCTTGTTCCTATTCACATCTTCAATGAAGATCAATATACCTTCATCCAAAGATTCCAAGTTAATACGATCAAGAACATGGAAAATAAGTGCAGAGACATTGGGCAGCTGCTCAATTTCATGAAAAGAAGGCAGATATAGAATTGTTTGTTCACCAACTTTCACTGCAGTTTCAATTACATTAAGATGGTCAAGATAATTATCAGCAACAGGACAGACTGGCATTATTGTTGACTTTATGGCAACTGAACCATCAATATATTTTCCATGGCACCTGCAAACCTACAATAAAAACCCATATTAGTCTGTTTTTTGGTATTTGGCTTGTATGCTGTAAGCATTAGACTGTTTATAGCAAAATTCAAAAACTTTGCAAGAGGTTATATCAAGATTGTTTAATATTATTTACGTTATTATTGTGAAAACATGGAAAAACATACTTTTCTTGCCCATCCTACAATCTCAGTTTATGGTACAAAATTGTTATATCCTGATTATTTCCAATGTCAGTTGTAGTGGGTTAATTGAACATTGGAGGTTGTTACTAGAATGAAGGGTCAGGAATGGCCTTGTTTGTTTAAGTCCCAAAAGTTCCAATTCCAATTTTGCACAATCTTCAATACATCATCATTATTGTACAAATTCTCATACATAAACTTTTATCACAAAATTTACCATGTAGTAGAATAACATTTGTTTTATTATTGTTAATTCTAACTCTCTACAGTTATTAGAATTGACTTTATAGTAGGTGAAACCAAAAACAAATGCACCCTATGTCATTGTATCAAGAATAGTGTAATTTGATAGTATAAATAAGACGGTGATGCCCTCCTTTGGAGGTAGCTGGAATTTACTTTGCCACTCAAGTGTCTTTGTCTTCTATGGCTCTTCGTGAGAATGGTGATTTGGGAGGTTCTCCACCAGATTCTACCCCGAATGGTAATTTTGATATTGTCTTCTTGGCATTTGTGTATTGCAAAAAGCATAAGTCGTCATCAAAGTCATGTCTGACCACTCCAATCTATCTATCATTCTACAAGGCTCCGAGAACACAACAAAAATCCTCCTAAATAATTACAAGCATAAGCAAAGAGTATAATGTATTCCATATGATTAAGACGTACATATAATTTATATGCTAATCAACTTTGAGAAGAGAGCAAGATGTGGAATTCAGAAAAAACAATTAAATAAAACAATTGACGTAACGTTGAAATTACAAAGTGGCCTGAACTCCAATTAAAAACTCTCTTCTAAATGCAAAGGAAGAGAAAGGGGTTAAGGAGTTTCCACCTAGTTTAACTAAGAAAACTTAAATGCATATGAATGCAAGAAGGTCTGTGCTAATGAATAAGGTTTTAAATTTGGTTAACTAAAGAGTTTGGAAAAGTGTTCTGAGTACATGTGAAGAAGGTGTTCACCCACACATTGATCAAAAGGCAAGTTGTGGAATTTAGAAAAAGCAATTATAGAAAATAGTTGGTGTAATGTTGAAATTACAGAACAGATTGAACTCCAATGAAAAACTCTCTCTTCTAAATGCAAAGGAAGAGAAAAGAATCAAATGAAAAACTCTCTCTTCTAAACTAGGAAAACCTAAATGCATATGAATGCAAGAAGGTTTGTGCTAATGGATGAGGTTTTAAATTTGGTCAACAAGAAAGTCTAGATAAGTGTTCCAACTACGTGTGGGGAAGGTATTCACCCCACACACCCAATTTCTTGGCCTCTTAGTGGTTCTTAAATAAGCTAAGTGTTGAATGATGCATGCATAGTCTCTAACTAGTAAAACAGTGAAATATATTAGAAAATGGGTATTTGGGTCCATAAAAGAAGAAATAGGGCAAGGAGCCTTCGAGAAAGGTTGTGTAACACCCTACACTTGTGTTTGTGTGGTAAGTGAGGATGAGCCTATTTAAATGGACCTAATGGGCCTAACTAATCTAGTCATGGTGTCTTAAGCAATCAAATATGCATATGCAATGCACGGGAAGGAATTATGCAAGGGTTTAATGGAATTTAAAATAATTTTCCGAAATTCAGTGAAAAATAGGAGGCATGATGCATGTACTTACCTAACTTACATTTTCCTTGATTTAAATAAAGGTATGCAAGTAAATATGATGCAAATAAAAGTCCTGAAAATGGAGGGTGGTAACAACTAGCCTGACATACTAGGCAGTTGGCTGGTGGAGGCAGTCTGTCCTGTTGGGATCGCCACCATCCAAAGGATAAATCTAGCGATTGAGTGCTTATGCCCATATTGAATCGAAAGAAGAGATGCAAATGATCAAAAAAAGGTGAAATCCATCATTGATTTGGTTGTCCAGCGAATTTACTCATTGAGGAAGACGACAAGAAAAAGGGCTGACAATGAGAAAAGGGGAAAATCTAGTTGGAAAAAGCTAGTCTACAATTAAAATGGTTGGAAGACACAAAATCCGAGCTAAAAATTCTAAGTAAACAAATGACCAACCAATCATCTAGCAAGTTTACTCAACAAGGATGATGGTCAAAGGTGAAAAAAAGAGAGCCAAATGACCCAACAAACATTGAACAAGGCACCAGTTAAAAACAAGATGATGAGCTTTCTTGTCATCCAAACCAAATCCATCAAACAAAAAGGTTTAAAAACGTCAAAAAAGGACCCTACTATTGTTAGTTGATAGTCACAACAGGATGGTGAGCTTTCTTCTCATCCAAACTAAACTCGTTGGCCAAAGGACTTTTTAAATGCTTAAAAAACTAAGATTAAGGTTGTTGGCCAATGGTAAACAATAGGATAACAAGAAGGGGGAGGTGAAGCATCGATCAATGTGGTAGTTGACGAAGAGCTACAAACACATATGTCCATCTACATGGTCATCAACAAGCAGAGCTTGTAACTTAGCGACCAACAACATGGCGGTGACATGGTCGACAATAGGTAAAGTGGTGACCAACGTTGCAAGCAGCGATAAGCGAAGCTAGCATGGCAAGCAACAAAATTGGACCATTGACAAGCAAAACTTGCAAGGTGGTAGCCAACATGGGAATGACGTGGTTGCTTACAAGTGAAATGATAGTCGATGTGAGGGATGATAGGCAGAGTTGGGAGGTGGTCATTGAAGTTGGACCATTAGACGGAGCAAACAAGGTGGAAAGTGGTGGAGATGCATATGTTCCTAATGAATTGAAGCACGCCACGTGGTGAATGTGTCACGTGTTAGGGATCGGCAAAGGGATAAAGTTGGTGAAGGACACATGTCACTCATCAACAAGAGGATAAGAGAGATTCGGTATATTGGTTACACACCAAATGGTGCAACCATCTGATCTGATCGCACAAGACCTATAAGGAGAGAGTTAGTGATGATGTGTTTAATGCAAACAAACCTAAGCACGCCATGTAGACGATGTGCCACATGTCAATCATCAGTAGAGGAAATAGTGAGGTGGCTTTAACATGTCACTCGTCAAAGGAGAGAGATATAGTCTACAAGAAAATGAAACCAAATGGTCACATCGAAGTTGTGGGGGAGAGAGAAAAGAGAGAATGGGTGTCACAAGTGTTGGACACAGCGCACACTGATTAGAGGAAATTTGGGGACCGATTTATTGAACGATGCGATTAAATGATGAGATTAAACCTACAGAGATAAAGGGGAGAAAGGCATTGCCAACAATGACACATGGCAGATGGAGATTATGAGGAAAGCAAAGGTCAATTTATCAGTGTCATCCCAAACAATGTGATCGTTCGGTTGCATCGCACCCACGAAAAGGAGAGAGAAGGAGGTCATCGATGAGGACACGTGTTGACCATTTAAGAGAAGATGGCAACACATTTTGTGCGATGGGAGGAGGGTAAACAGGAATCAATATACTGGGTTTACCTCAAACAGTGCAACTAGGTAATCGCATCAAACCCAGGATAAAGAAGAGAGAGGAAGAGGAATGTGAAGTAAGTTATTTATTATTTATTTTATCTAATTATTTAATTAAATATTTACTTATTATAATCATTGTATATATTAACTCTCTCTCTCTCTTTCTCTTTCTCACCCTTCAATCAACTAACGACGTGACAAATCCCTCTCGCCGCTTATTCTCCATGAGTTGACAATGATAAGCTAGAGCACTGATGCTGTTATAAGTCAATCTGTTCTAGAAGCTTCAATCTTAGACCAAGGGGCGAGGCACGTGACAAGGGCAGAAACAGGTGGGATGTCATGATCTAGTGTTTAAAATTTTATCAAACAATTGATAAATGTGTAAAATGTGGGTTGTGTATAACGTAGTTATATCAGTCGTGTGGACTTGTATAAAGTGGTGTGAGGGCATAACTACTCTATACAGACTTGCATTTATTTCCTTTTAGAATGTGATATGTATATATGTTAGGTAAAGAAGCAATTCACTCTATTTTAGCATTTGATTGCCCACCACCACAACACCCTCATTCACTCATCTACAAGCTTCCAGGGATCAAGAGTCTACCAAGGTGATAGATGTTGTGGGTGGCATCCAACACCCACATGTGGGAAAATTGCTAGGAAAAGAGGCATGTGTTTATGGGACGTGATAGGGATCTTGCTGGCACATCAAATGATGCTACTAAACGATGTGATTGAGGCAATGCTCCAGCAATTGGCGGCTAAAGAAGGAAGATGCAATCATTTGTATTCCAACGACTAACAAAGAGAGAAAAAGCAAAAAGGAGGGTTGCTGACACACAAAGCAACATGACCGAGGGCCAAAAGAGAGAGAAGACAGAGATGTGGTGTTCGCTAGTGCACCAAGCAGTCACACCAAATAATGTGACCAAATGGCAAACATCACACTAAAGAGAGAGAAAGGGCCAAAAAGGCTAGTTTGGTATATCAATTGGTCACACTAGACAATATAATCAACTGCCCCAAGGAAAGAGAAGAAGAGGTGGATGGCTAAAGCAGTGCACCAAACAATTGCACCAGGCAATGTGATCAAATAATATTCCAAATGCCTAAGAGATATAAAATAGAAGGTTAATGAAAGATTTTTTCTATTATTATCGAGGCTAAGATCTAAGTTTGTCAGATCATTTATTTAGTTTCTTTAACCTATCTAAGCACAACTTGAGCCTTGTTTAAGCAAGAAAAAGGGGTGGATTGGATAAGATTTGAAGCATATTGGAAATTTGGAACCCCAAAAGTAGAGTCTATAATTGGGTTATAGTCAAATGGTAAAATAAGTCTCCTAAATAATTAATAACATAAACAAGGAGTGTAACATATTATATATGCTACCATCCAATATGTTCCATATGATCAAAATGTACATGTACCTTATGCAAATAAATTTTCAGCAGAACGCAGCTTGCAGAAAGGCTTAAAAAAGGCAATTATAGAAAAAATTCTGGTCAAATTTAAATGTATTAGGTAGGTGTTTGCATGAGGATTTAAGTGTCAACAACTAGGTCCATCAGGCAACTGTTTAGATCACATGTGATTTTTTGTTTTGCTGCTAAGGCAATCCAAAAACGATTTTTTGAGTCCCAAGAACACTATACCTGGCAGGGGATGAAATGATCAATTATCTGATTAGAAGTAGCAAATAAGCTGCAATATATCTGATTTCTAGAAGAGGAAATATTGTTCATAAAGACAAAAGTGGCCTGCACTGGTTCACCATTTAACTGTTGCAACCATCTCTTGACCAAACCACACAATACCCGAGAATCTGCAAAGCAAATTAGATCAATGAGTTTTATCTTATATGTTCAGTAAATAACTTGTGCTAGTTACATTTCTTACCAGGAAGACACCTCCGTAGTAAACAGTTTTCAAGGTCTGATATGCTTTCTAAAAATGCCTCTGATTTGTCAGTTAAATCATAATAATCATCTTGTTTTAGCAGAACAAACTCTACAGAAACACAATGTTCTGCCGCATCCTGCCAATATAAAAAAATTTGGTCCAGGATAGAAAACTATGTAGGAATGAAGAGGAAATGTATTAAGCCATCATACCATGAGAATTCCCCTGAGAGCTTCTTTGATAGGGACTAAATACGAGCTTATAAAAACTAAATTTTTCAGGACACCTTTGCCATTCCAGCAATACAGTGATTCATGACTCAGAAGTTTTGAGAATGCTGCATCTGAAAGATTTTCATAAAGATTAAACAGTTTTTGATTGTCGATGAGAGGATACTAAAAGAGATCAAAAGAGAAATTACCTAAATTGTGGCCTCCAGGAAATTCAAGATCATTTGGTTTGTTTAGATAGTTATCCGTAGGTATGTTTTTAACAGCATGATGGAAATTGCGAAGATTGAAATTTCCAATTGGAAAGTATGCAATCTTTATCTGTTGGAATGTGCTAAATCATTAATAACTTCAATCTGATAAAAATAAATATTAAAGAGCCCTAATATAAAAATTAAGTGCAAGTCAAGGAGGTAGTAAGAACATCTTAAAGTAAGTGCAAGATGGATTATAGTATCAAGATAAGGGCATTCATTATTTTAATAATAAATGTTGAAACCTGGATTCATCTAATATAACAGGTTAGCAGCTTCCAAAAAGTAATTTTACTGGTCTATTTGTGTGAAAGCTATAATGAGGACCCAACATGGAAAAACTAGTACTGCTCTGCTCTGGCTTCCAATGGTAGTAACATGATACAATTTTAGGTGGAGTTTGTACTTTTGGAAATGGTGGGAAATGATGTAAAATAATAAGAAATAATAGATCAAAATTTTCATCATTTCCAAAAGCCCAAACCCCTCCTCCTTGTTTTGTGGACTTGATTTAGTTACCAAAAGATTTCTCTTACACATCTCTATGTGGTACATGTGATGAATATTGATTTGTATAATAATGAAAAATACTTTTATGATGAAAAAAAATTGGAGCAGCCTTACAAAAGGGGCATCACCAAAAGCAAGCTGTAGGTCATCATTGGCCATGAAAAGTGCATAGAAGTTCTGTCATCATCTGTGGGAAGAGGCTAAAGATTGTCTCGACTGGCAGCAATGATGGTGAAGAGATCCATTCCAACAGCATCAGCAGACTAGGCCACAGATGACGTTTTCCCCTAAGAGAAGATACCCCATGGTGGCAGCACAAGCAGTTACAGCTAAGATAGGAATGATGCCCTAGAAGGAAGCTCGAAACATGCAGGAGATGGTAGGGAAATGTCACAATTGGCAAGGCGAAAAAGGGGAAGGAGTTGGCAATGATTGGCTGATGACTTGGATAGGAGTCAGAGGCACTGATGGTGACAATTTCGACAGAGCACCGACGGTGGTGATTGGGAAGAGGGTGTGTGAGTAGGATTTTCGTCTTTGCTACCTAAATCACACATTTAATGGACGTATAAAGTTTAAATTCTGATATCATATTCAATATAAGAAATTGGATCGAAGTTGTATATCATTTATAAGCAAACAAAGACTACATTAAAAAGATAAACATGATTTTAACAATGTTAGACTAAACGAAATCTTAATACATTATTTTCTCTGAAACTTTTCAAACATGATAAATTGCCACTGTTTGAATCCTGCATGTCAATTCCTCCCAGCAGCGCCAATGCCCTCCAAACTGTATCCATGTCCAGCTCAGATCCAAATTGCTGATACACTTGTTTTGTCAACGGATTCATGATCCTATTTTAATTTCTTGAAATTCAGATGAGGAGTAGACGAAACTCACCATTCCATTCATGAGGAGAACAAAAAAGTGAAATGAAAATTATACAACAAAAACTAACAAAATCAAGAAAACACGCCGATTATTGGACCGATGATCGACAAGAAAAGCATCTTCTGATGTCAAAAGTTTCGCCGAAGAGAAAAACAGAGAGAGAAAAGGCCGTAACCTCAATTCCACAGCTCACGGCCCTATTCCTCTGCAGGTAGCACAGCCCTATCAAGTTCCGCAGCGGCGGCAGCTCATCGCTCTCGCAATCCGCCCCTCTCCGAGGCTTGATAGCGTAGTAATTCGCCAACTCCAACAAACACTACCAAGAAAAACAGAATGTTTCCATCGGAAGAGGCAGAGATCAAAAACATCAACGTGCGCCGCGCGCAAAAGGTCACGTTGCGGACGGGGTTCGTGCGGTACCTTCTTGAGCTCGCAAAGGAGCGGCGGTGGGATGGTCCGGAGATCGAGGAGGAAGCAGAGCAGCGTCATGGTGACGGAGGGAGACCAAGGCTACTCTCCCATGCTCCTCTTCCCCCCACCACCCTGTCGCCACTCCTCTCTCCAAACCCACCGCACTGTCGCGCTCTTTTCGAATTTTGCCGGTACGCTCCGGTGCTTACCTACGTATCTTATATGGAAATGATCGCTGGAGTGTATCTTCGGTGATATCATTTTTAATAATTTAAATTAAATTTAATTAAATTAATGTAATTATACAGAACATAATGTACAGAGAAAAAATTATAAATATATAGATATATAAATTTATTTTATATAGTTAACTAAATTTAATCTAAACTGTTTAAAAATAATTCCATTAAAGATAATACTTTAGTAATATTGATTCTCTTCCTTTCTTATATTTCTAACTGTTTTGATTAGTTTCATGAGAGAATTAAACGCATCAAAATTGATTATCACCTTATTATAGAAAATATTTAAGAAAAAACCATGAACACTAAAATTTGTTGATTAAGGGAGGGGAGTTTTGTCTTTGGAAATAATAATAAATGATGAAAAATTTAATTTATTATTTTCTACAATTTTATTTTATTTTTCGTACTTTTCAAATACACAAATTCCTTTAAATATATGATATTTTAACTAAATTTATGAATCATCAAACTCTTAACAAGATGCTTAATAAGTTTGAATGCAAACAAATACAAGTTAAGGATGCTTTTGTTTTAACTATACAAAGAACAAGAACTGAAGTTAAGAATAATATTGTAATAATTTTTTAGAAAAGTGATTATAACGAAGAGCAATTCAACTTAGTTTGTATTAATACACGACTACTACATTTTGGTGCATTAACACACAACTACTGTTTTTTTGAGATATGTCTAATTGTTTAAACCCTTGACACTTCCATTAATTGATGCTTTTCGACTTGGTTTGTATTGTTCTTCTCTTATATATTTCAATCACCTTTTTAAAAAACGAAGAGCAGTTGAAAATTACGATTATTATTTGTTTTTTTTTAAAATAAATTATAAATATTTTCAATTCTACCATTTAGATGGATGTATTTGTTAAGAGAGGTTCATGTACGTCAGAAAATCTTGAAAAATAAAAATTTTAAATTTTCAGGTACTTTTGTATTTTGAAAAATTTTAAATTTTTTTGAACTTTTCCATCATTACAGTTATAAATATTTTTCACTTGAGTTGGAAAAATTCTTGTAATTGAAGAAAATTTTATCACGACATATTTTCCTAACTTTGTGTATCTTACTTAACTTTTCTTAATCATTGTTAAAAGGAAAATATGAAATTATATTTGAAATGTTAAAATATAACAAATTTATAATTTTTTTTAAAAATTAATTTTCTAAAGTTTCCACAATGTACACAAATAAGCCTAATTTTTTTTTCATTTCTTAATTTTTCTTTTCATTTTCCTAAATTTATATTTTTTAAAATTTCAACGTACATAAATAAGTGATCTCTTTTGTAGGTAAATAAAGATGTTAATTTTATAAAAACTACAATGTAGATCTTTGGATATAAAAGAAAGAGTGCAAAACCGTCTTTTTCTATTAGGTTGATCTTATTAATTATTAGGTTGATCTTATCGATATTCTTAACAATAACTAGTTCGTTTGTTGACCTTATTAATCTTTTTGTGTGTTATATTTGGTTGATCTTTTATTGACTTACTTCTCGAACATTAATCTTTATGTATTGTTTTCTCTCGATTTTCCGTGACTTCACATTAAACTGTCAATCTAATAAAACCTTAATTTACAAAAAAAATAAAAAATAAAAAAATCGTAAACTCTAATCTTATTATTTTAAAGAGCAAGATCGTGCATTTCTTTAGCTCTCGAAAAAATCAATTCCTGACAACGAAAACGACCAATTAGACGGGCGATAAGCAAACTGCAAATGCATCCCAAGTCTTACAATTGTTTAATCCTTGGGGCATTTAATTAGATTCTGTAAGCTGCGTCATTAATTGTTTAATCCCAGCTTTTACCTGGCTTTCTTTCAAACCACGGAATGTTTAAAGCGCGTATTAATTAATCGGACTTTCGTACGATCGTTTCAATCATTACGCCGTAGGATTTGATATGTTTGTCTGGGCGACAGACAATTTCTTGTGTTTCGTAGAGACGACAGATATATAAATATAAATGGTAAAATTAATTTTAATATAATTTTTAATAAAAATTATAGATATTATTTGCTTCAGTTTCATTTACTAGCGTTGAATCATTATAAAAATTAGAAAAAAATTAAAATAGAAAGTAATGAAATAAATAAAATAAAATTTTAAAATAAATTATAAAGTAAGAATTTATAAATATAGATAAAAGTTTAAATAGTGATAATATATATAAATTTGTATAAAATTAGAATTCTTTTCTAGTAACTGAAACCAACAATGTCATGACATAGGATTCGTTTGAAAATAGGATTTTAAAAAAAAATTATTTTTTCAAATAAAATTAATTTTACAGTAAAAATAATTGTCAAATGGCTAGTTTAAAAATTTCACCTTGGATAACGAGAAATGTGTGTGGTAGGTTTGTATTTAGGGTTGTCAATTGGGTTGTGCTGGCATGGTCCAGTATGGTCTGGCATAGTTTGATAGTGTCGGTTAACGACATGCCACGAAAATATTTTTGTGCCGTAAGTCATGCCTGGGCAAGACCTTTAGGTAGTTTGTGCAATGTCAGTACGACACGAATTCCAACACGAAATAGATATAGTTTGGCCTAACACAAGACTACGATGTGGGTTGTCAAGGGGGGGGGGGAACGATTGCCAAGTCGCAGGAGGGGGGGACCGGTCACCGAGTCGTGCGATCGGTGGGGTGAACAGTCGCGTGCATGGGAGTGGGGTGAACAAGTTGTGTGACTAGCAAGGGGACGGGCTGTCAGGTCATTGGGCCGACAGCCAAGTCGTGCGGCCAACGAGGTGAACGGTTGCATGCATGGGGAACCGTGCCTAGGTTGGTTGCCAGGTCATTGGGTCGATAGCCAAGTCACAATGCTAGGTCCCGGGAAGAAGAGAAGAAGAGGAAGAACAGAAGTGCTTGAGCCAGTTGCTAGGTCATTAGGTTGGCTGTCAAGTAATTGGGCTAACAGTCAGGTCACGGTGCCAGGTCCCGGGAAGAAGAACCAAAGAGGAGAGGGAAGAACTGTTTGATTTATTTTGAGTGCATGCTTAGATCCTAGATATAAAATAAGATATACTAGTAAATTAATTAGGGGAATACAAATGAGTTTAGGTGTAGATTTAAGATTAAATGTTACTACAATAGAAGAACAATTAAATCAAATGTTTGATTTATACATACAAAGACATGGATTAAGAATAGAACATTCTCCTCTACTAATGTCCACAATACCAGAACCAAATGTTGGACCATCTTTAGATTCTTGAGTATTTTTACAAGATTTAAAATTTGATGAAGATATTCTAACATCATTATCATACAATTATAATTCTATACTATCTAGACTTTTAATTCGACGAATCACCAATCATTATTATTTACTTAACATTATAACTTAAATACATTTGATGTTTTAGATTGGTGGAGGCAACAATAATTGACTTTTTCAATATTATCAATAATGACAAAGGATTTATTAACAATTTTAGTGTCTTCAGTAGCTTGTGAACATGTTTTCAACATGAGTGACAACGTACTTGATGACTGAAAATGCAAGCTTAAAGAAGATATAATAGAAGCATTAATGTGTGTAAAAGACTAAGAACTTGTTGCATTTCGTGAACAAGATCTAAGTTGAAGAATTTACTGAGCAACTTACAAACTTAAATATTTCATAATTAAAACATTGTAATTTTTATTTTTCAATTTGTAATTTTTTCAAAAATGTAATTTAATTTTGCTGTAATTTTTTTTAAATGTAATTATAAATTTGTAATAATGTAAATATAAAATATGTAATTCATTAATAAATAAAAACTTAATTTAATTATATGCATTATTATCTTATTTATTAAGTTGTTGAATGTTGAATGTTGTTTGAATTAAATTTAAATATTAATGGTTGAATACTTAATATTAAATGTTAATTATTGAATATTTTTATTTCACTTATTTGTTAATTAAATAAATATATTTTTTAAAATTAATTATTAATTTAAATAATATATATATATATAATAATAATAATAATAATAATAAATTAATTTAAAAATCGTATCAATTAAAATCGTGTGTGCCATGCCTAAATTGACCCCATTAGAATTATAAGGCACGCACAAAAATTATACCGTAACGTGCCGCCAAAAAAAATCGTGTCGGGCACGGCAAGGTAACTCTATCTGTAATTCACGTGTTGACTTTAATTGATTTTTAAAAATATTTTTAATAATATTATTATAATATAAATTTTAATATATAAATTTTTTATATTTTAATTATTATATAATTTTAACTTTATTTATAAAATTAACATTAACTTCTGATCCTCGAAATTGTTTGAAGTTTTTCACCGTAAACTTAGTCATGATTATTCAGGTTTCCGTGAACTAAACAAGACTTTAAAATATATTATCTTGTTACGTAGGTTTGTAATTAAAATTCAATATTTTTAAGTTATGACAACGACAGTCCATTATTATTTTTTGGTCAAATGTTTGAAACCAACCAGAAAAATCTGTGTGCTGGAATTCTTTTCGACGATTAGTCAGTTGGTTAATATATTAAGTAAAGTCGAAAGTTATAAGTTACACCAAAAAAGATGGTTCTCAAATACGAAAAAGTAAAAATATTCATATATATCAGATATTGACGTAGGAGTTTATATCCTTGAAAATAATGATAATTATAAAAAATTTACCTTATTATTTCTTATTATTTTATATTATTTCTCGTATTTTTCGAATACATAAATTTTCAAGTAAAGTCAAGGACGTTGATATTTTTAAAATTTTTAAATATACAAAAAAAAGAGAAGCGCAAATATGAAATATTATTAGAGCAAGTAAAGAATACGTGAAAAAAACAGTTGATCAAATACGTGAGGACATTAATTTTAATGTCTACGTGTGAAATGATAAGAATGAGTGGCGCTTGATTTATCAAAATTGTTTGCGAACTTTATCTACTTGTATTGATATTTCTACATTTTATATAGATTTACGAATGTTTTAATTAATATGTTATCCGATACATACGTCAGGTATGATATGTTAATACCTAATTAAATTTGTAAGTAAACACAACTAAGTTTTATAGAATTGTATGAAAAAAAATTATATATAACAGTTCATACAATAATAATAATGTGTAAAAGTTTAAATAAAATTAAAATTAAAAAATTGTTACCAAACAAAAACCTAAGAAAATGGTAGAATTAAAATCAAACACTTTTTTTTTGATCTTTCCTGGCTGATATTTATTGAGTGCACGGACATTCTCAACAACCTCATTTCTCATGATATAAATTTTAAGTTGTATTTAAGTTATGTAAAAGAATAAAATTTAAAATTTTAGAAATTGTCGTCATTAAAAAAAAAGTTTGTACTTATTAAAAATCAAAGAAAAAGAAAATTTGAAAAAAATATTATTGTTAAAATATTAAAAATTTGGAAATGAAAAATTATATAAGATTATTTGTGTAAAAGAAAATTTTAAAAAAATTATATTTAATTTAAAAAAATTTAAAATATTTTAATTTTTTAACGCGGAAACTTTGGACCGGCAACGCGGATCGATGGATGAAAGTCCGGTCAGAGACGAAGACTCAACAACCCCAAAATCCAAAAGGCATGCCGGCCGGAGCAGCTAGTCGTCTCCATGGCTGTATATAAACCCATGGGCATCACGCACTCCTCCTCGATCATCGTCGTCGAACACAGGAGCTAGCCAACGATCGATCGCTGTGTGCTCTACGTCGACCATCGATCGTGCGCGCCGTCATGGGGAGCCGGAGCGTGGAAGCCATCCGCATGTCGCAGAGGGCCGACGGCCCGGCCACGGTGCTGGCCATCGGAAGGGCCGCACCTCCCAACGTGGTGGAGCAGAGTACCTACCCCGACTTCTACTTCCGTGTCACCAACAGCGAGGATAAGGTGGAGCTGAAGAACAAGTTCAAGCGCATATGTAAGTGCATGCATCGAGGAATACTCTTAGAAAAATTACTATAGGTAAAATCTATAGATACCACACACGCGCACCAGCTCAATCACCATATATATATATATATGTATGTATGTATGTATGTGTGTGTATATGTATAAATATAGTTGCTGTGGTTGCCTGGGGACAGGCGAGAGGTCGGGGGTGAGGAAGAGGCACATGCATCTGACGGAGGAGATGCTGAAGGAGAACCCGAGCATGGTGGAGTACATGGGTAGGTCGCTCAACGTGCGACAAGACATCGCCACGGTGGAGGTGCCAAGGCTTGGGAAGGAGGCGGCGGACAGGGCGGTGGAGGAGTGGGGGCTGCCCAAGTCGAGCATCACTCATCTCATCTTCTGCTCCATCAGTGGGATCGACATGCCGGGGTCGGACTACCAGCTCATGAAGCAGCTCGGCCTCAACCCCTCCGTCAAGCGCATGATGATGTACCAGCAAGGGTGCTTCGCTGGGGGCACGGTCCTGCGACTGGCAAAGGACATGGCGGAGAACAACCGCGGCGCGCGCGTGCTCGTCGTGTGTTCGGAGATCATGGTCCTCAATTTCCGCGGGCCGAGCGAGGACAGCCCCGACTGCCTCGTGGGACAGGCCTTGTTCGGGGACGGCGCGTCGGCTCTGGTGGTAGGTGCCGACCCGATTGCCGGGGTCGAGAAGCCGATATTCGAAATATTCTCGGCGGCCCAGACGGTGGCGCCCAACAGCGACAGTGCGATCAAGGGACACCTTACGGAGGGCGGCCTCACCATCCACCTCGTGAAGGACGTCCCCGCCATCATATCCAACAACATAGAGAACTGCCTGGCCCAGGCGTTCCAGCCGCTGGGCATCTCCGACTGGAACTCCATCTTCTGGGTGGTGCACCCCGGCGGGCCGGCGATACTGGACAAGGTGGAGAAGAAGCTGGGTCTGAAGCCGGAGAGGCTGCAAGCGACGAGGCACGTGCTGGGGGAGTACGGCAACTTGTCCAGCGCTTGCGTGCTGTTCATAATGGACGAGATGCGGCGGAGGTCGATGACCGAGGGGAAGGCCACCACCGGCGAGGGCATGGAGTGGGGCGTGCTCTTCGGCTTCGGGCCTGGTCTCACCGTAGACACCGTCGTGCTTCGCAGCTTGCCCATCGTGCATGATTGACGCGCTGATACATATATACACAGTGGGCGTTTATGCATACGTAATTGAAATAAAATTAGGAATGTTCTTATTTATATACATGTCGAAATTGAATTAAATTAAATAATAATTATTTTATGTAAATTAAATAATATAATAATAATAATAATAAGGAATTTAAAAAATAATAATGTACAAGTCTTTCTATAATAATGTTTGAAGTAGGAATTTTAAATGAATAATGTCTGAAATAATAAACAAATCATTATCATTTTAAAGGAAGATCAAATATTTCTATTTGCCCACATTATTGTCATTATCTCTTCACACATTTTATATGGATACACATTTGAATCATTACGAATTCTATGTGGTGTTGATGATGTCGGTTTACCTAAAAGAAGATGTCTCAATTTCAGTATAGCATTTAACATTTCATTAAAATATGTGCTAATTGTCTACCCTGATCGATGAAAATGTTCTATTGATATTCCATATCTTTGATTCTATCCTACTGTAACTAGGAACATAGTAAGTTTCTCTTTGACACTAATATTTTTTCCATCCTCCACAACCCTTTCTTGTCTTAATAAATTGTAAAATTGAAAGAACACATTTTGACTCATACGATAAATCTTTCTGCAATTGTATGCTTGTTGTGGATTTGAAATATCTAACAACTTTTGCACGTATTCCACACCTTCTTTATTATAAATTATTCTTGTAGCATTAGAAGACATTTAATTCTGAACTTGCTATCTGTATTAACAACTGTGCACAATTCAATAATAACTTATGCATTCTTCGCTTCTTCATGATATGCCTTTGGATTATCATTATCAATAACTTCAGCTTATCATTGTCATCCATTTCAATATGAACAACATTATCAACGAATCATAAGTCATAATAGCAAAGAAAACACTACATCATATACCAAACATTACACAATTAATAACATAAGTTAATAATGTTCATGACATAAGCCCACCTTCCTAAACAATAGAAACATAAGTTTAATACAAAATAATACATAACACAGTACATAACATAACAAACAGCTCTGCAATAACAGTCAACCACATAACAAACACACTCATGAACACATTACTTATACTGTATTAAATTTCAACCAACTCATCTGCATCTCCTCAGGAACATTCAAGAATTGAAAATGTTTTCCCTCATTCTCAAAAAGGTTAATAACAGTAAATATTTGTTGTTCAGTAAGACCTGGAAGTGAAAATACAATATCCATGTAAGTTGCATATTCAGATTTGTTATTGTCCACCATTTTCAATTTCTTTTCTTCATCATATGCAATATGAGTCATAACGCTAAGCATGCCTTGTGCATCTGCATTTTCATTATCAACTAATTTAGCAATTGATGTACTAACATTCTCAACTGCTTTGACCAAAGACTCATGCTGTTTTGCATGAGTTCTAAGCCGCTTTCCCTTTTTCAATGACTCATTGGCTTCTATGGATGGGGAAGTACCTTCCACTTCAAGTTCATCAGTCATGGGAACATAACTACTTGAATTGTATGTGTCTACATGATCATCATTTAAATTTACACAGCATTGAAAGTCACCCACATGTACACTACTAGATCTAGTAGCTGTGTTGCTTTCGAAAATTGTCTAAAGATGATCATATATTAAACATGACTTTCCAGCATAAGGTGTACACTCAGGATGTTGCTAAAAAAATAAAAGTATAATCAATATTTTAATCATATGTGTTATATAAGAAAGTTTAAAACAAAACTATTTCTAACCTCAACAAATGAATTCCACACTTCCTGAGGGACTTCTGCATGACTACGTACAACATCCCATCCAAATCCACTTTGTTGACCTATTTTCGTATATACTTTATACATTGTTCTCCATGTTTTCATTCTATTTTCTATATATTTTTTTTGAATGTTCAGTCCACTTTTTTCATTGTACATCTTGATCACTCAACCCATGTTTTAGATTTTATCTTGCTATAAGGTGTTTTTCCATTTCTCTCTTTTATTGCCTCACATATTAACTCTAGAATTATCTCTTCTTGTTTTACACTCCAACTGAAATAACTCTTTCTAGTAGTTTTCTTTTTTTGAACTGATGTCATTCACTGAAAAATAAGATAGGATGATCAATGCAAATATATTCCAAAAAAATTATTTAGAAACAATTACCATTACAATATTATTGTAGTGCCAATAAATGTTCCATTGCGATATTATTAGAAACAATTACCATTGCAAACATTACAAACATAAAAAATATTTCAGTTTGCTAAAATTAATGCAAACATAAAAAATACCAAACTTTAACATTAAAAATATACGCAAAATACCAAACATTACAAACATAAACAATATTTCAATTTACTAAAAATACTTCAGTTTGGTAAAAGTACGAGTAACATGAGGAAAAATGTTGATTAACATGAGGAAATCATTGATAAAATGTGTGTGGAAATTATAAGAGTTACGTGGTATAATAAGAACTTATGATTTAAGTTATGTGTTCTTGGAAGTAACTAAAATGTTAGTGTCAAAAACACATACAATTTTTATGAAATATGTTCGATTAATTTATGTTAAATGTTATTAACGTCTTTTTTATTTTTAGTATAATGAAGGTAATTATTAATCTCATATATCAAAATATTTATATGGAGATTGAGCTTAATCATGTTAATATACAAGCTAATTTATTTTTTATTATTTGAATTTCTTTAAATTTCTGATTGTGCATAAACGCCTAAATTTAAGTAATATGAGGAAAAATATTGATTAACATGAGGAAAAATGTATTCAAACATAAATGTATTCAAAAATGCATTGGTAAAAGTATAATCAATATTTTTGGGAAATTAGGGTTAGGGCGTGCAAACCTTCGAGTGGGAGGGGCGATTGGCTGTTTGACGTTTTTGGGTTTGTAGACTTGCGATTGGCAGGGGGGAAGGGGAGATCGATCGTGCGGAAGGGGGTCGGGGCAATTGGCCGTGCGGAAGGGGGGAAGGGGAGATCAGTCGTGCGGGGGTTGCGCCCTGACTTCGCGAAAGGGGGGAAGGGGAGATTGGTCATGCGGGGGCTGCACCCCGACTTTGCAGAAGGGGGGAAGGGGGGAAGGGGAGATCGGTGGGGGGCGGCCCAACGTCGCGCATGAGGTCGGACGCACGAGGCAAGGGTGAGGTGCGAGGGTTGGCAACGCATGCGAGGGCGAGGTGCAACCGTCAAAAATGAAATCAGGGGGTGAAACCTTCGATTTCATTTCCATCGACATACAACCGCCAATTTCGTCGTACACAAACAACTTAACCATGAGAAATGAATTCATTTCATTTCATTTCCTTTTAATTCCCTCGTGCACAAACACCTACAATAAATAACAATGGAGACATGCTCCATTAAAATTTCGAGAAATACCTTTCATGCTCAACATGTACTCGTTGTATTTTTGTTGGGATTAATAAATTTTCGTTTAGTTTTAATTTTTTTTTCGCTTCTAGAATTATTTTTAATATTATAATTATTATATAAATTTTAATATATAAGAAAATTCACATTTTTAAGAAAAATAATGTACGTAAAAAGTTTTTACTTGTATATGGCAATGTTAAGATATCTTGACTATAATTTTGTTTGGCAAAATCAATAAATCAAGTAAACCTAAAGTTTACATAATTCTTAATATAAGAAAATCTATTTTTATTTTTTCTCAGACTATTACAATGAAAATTAACCTCTACTCTTATATATTATGTCATTTGTTAAAACATATATTAAATTTATAAAATAAAAATCTTTTAAAATTGTATTCTCAAATAAAACATATATTCAAACATTTTCATTCATACTTAAAATCAAATAAATAAAATATCATCCTCGTATTCAAGTCCAACAGTATAAAATAATAGCAACCACTACAATTCCATATTGATCCGTCACTACAACCAAAGTCTCTTCTTTTATACATCTCGACACACAAGGGACCAGAGATGTCAATTAGGTTGTGCTGAACCAACCTAGTATGATCCAATACGACTCGATATAGTATGAATAATTATTTGTATCGTGGGTCGGCCTCCAGGTTGTTCGTATTCGACACGACACAAATGCCAACACGAAATTGACACAACCCGACTCAGTATGAGACTGCAAGGTAGGTCGTTGGTGGGGGGGAGGGGGCGGGTGTGGAATAGTTGTGGGGTCGTGGGACAAGTGTAGGGAACGGTCGTTAGGTCATGGGGCCGGTCTCGGAAAGAAGAGGGGAAGACAAAGAGAATAAGAGGGAAAGAAGAGGAAAGAAGAAGAGAGGAAGAAGAGGAAAGAAGAAGAGAGGAAGAAGAGTCGAAGAGGGCAACAGTCGGGGGCCTCAAGGCCGACGTGCAACGAGCGATTGGCGAGGTGCAACGGGCAGGGCAGGGTAGGCGAGGCACACTGCGCACGCAATGGTCGGGGGTCTCGAGGCTAGCACAGAACAGGCGATTGATAGGGTGCACACACAACGGTTGGGTCCTTAGGGCTAGGGCGCAATGGCCAATGAGTGGTCGGTGGTGCGTGCAATGGGCAGGGCCAGCATGCAACGAGCGGCTGGCTAGGTGTGCCACGTGCAACAGGCAGAAATTTTGTGTATAAATTGGGAGAGTTGTGTTGATTTTTTTGTGTATGAATGTGTACACGATTTTTATTACCTTGAGATTTTAGTGTAATAGTTTGAGCACCTAATTTTAATAACTAGTATCAAAGTTAGAGGTCGTGGGTTAGAAGAGTGTCCTGAACCAATTGCAATCCATTGAGTGTCTTGTTAAAATGGAATCAATTGCAATCCATTGCCATGGGTTCATGCAATTTGACCATCAAGGAAATCCAAGTAACCCTTTGGGGCCAGAGAGGTTGATCAAAGTAGATCTAGATGAATGTGGAGGGGAAGGAGGTGGGCTAAAGGCGAGAGTGGAGGATTGTGTACGAGTATGGTTCTTTGCAATCTAAGGATAAAGTTTACTGTATCATATTTGATGTAAGACTATTTTAATACTTTCTCACACTTATGGTAAGCTTTTAAGTTGACAAGTGTCTTTCTTACATTGTCTAGATAAGTTATTTAAATCAAAACAATTTACGAGACTTATGTTGTGAACTTACTCTAATATCATATAAAAATAAATCTTAAAAGTCCTTAAACGATTTAAAGGATAATTTTTCATAATATGAAGACAAAATCCACCATATCACACTTGATGCAATATTATTCTAACAGACTAAATAAAGTAGGCAAACACAGAACGTAGGAAGTGGGTGAATACGTAGGGTGGTGATCCCAAGAAGTCGTGCACAAGGGAAAGTAACTTTCCAATGTACACAAATTCTTTTTAAAATTGATTGACTAGTGAAAAAGAGTTCACAAGTGTTTCACAATTCTTAATTTATCACATTAATTTTAATACAATACTATAAGATTGTTCATTAACCTCACTTTTACACTTCAGAAGTGGAAAAAAATAATTTTTAGGTAAATGATTTTAAGATAAGAGGAGGGGAAGAGTAATTTTGATAATGAAATGAGTAAATTAAGAAATGTAAATGTCATCGTAAAACTACGAGTACTTTTGAAATTTAGGAAGAAGGGAAAGTGAATGATTTCTATGACTATGTTTGGTAAGAGTTCTTTTAGTTTTAGAAGCAATAAAAAATAATTTTTCCAGCTTCTTGAAATAAATAATTAAGTAACGAATGTTTCTTGAAATAAATAGATAATGACTATCTGGATCTTCCTGTCCTTCAATGAGACGGTTGATGTTGAAATAAAAAAATTTATAATTTTAATGTTAATATGATCATTGTAATAATGAGAAAATATAAAAAAACTACATTAAAAAATCTCATGTCAAAAAATATTACCACAGTAAGGAAACGATGGCTATATATGTTATAAGACACTTAGCTCGTACAATGAATCTTTTTTAATCATTATTGATTAATTCAAAGCTAGTTCTTTTTACATATGTCATTCGCGCCTCTAGCTAGCTGGTGTTATTTAATTAATGACCTGAATGATTGAATCACACCTTCAAACAAAATTTGTACGCTGGAAGAAAGCAATGTTTATTTGTTCGTAAGGGATCATGAATGAAAAATTCGATCGAAATAATATAAATGAAACCAGCGATTCTGATGCGACAGATTTTGTGAAAATTCGATCGATACTCGATAGGATGGCCGGATTACAGGCAGCAATTAACTTTACCAGATCGAGAAGTTTACACATAAGCTGAAGAATTTATACCGCTTGAACAATCCGTGTCAGATATATGGATATGGAACTAATATTTAGAAAGCAGATTGAGATTGAGAGCTTTTGTTGTTACATAATCAATCTCGAAGAAAAAATATTTATGCTTTACAAGACATGGGCGGATTTGGGAAGAAGCATGTATGAATCTGCATTCGGATGGGCGGTAGCAGTAGTTTATGTTGGGATTAATTACAGCTACCGGACTCGATAATCAGGAGTTTAATTATCTAGGTTGCCATCGATCTGTATTAATGCTCTGGATTATATTATATTAAACGCTCCTTTCCAGCATCTCCTGGTACCTCTTGAACGACTGCTGCTGCTGCAGCCTCATCTGCTTGTGAAACCTCCTGATGAACACATCTGCAACATGGTCGATCTCATCCTCCAGCTTGAATTCCTTCCTGTTGTTCCTCACCAGATCTATCACCGACCCAGTGCAGTCCCCAAGCCCATCGTCGTCTTCGTCGAAGAGGCAATGCCTCAGGTCTGGATATCCATCATCATCTTCTTCTTCTTCTTCCAATTCTTTTTCTTGCTTTTCATCCAGGCCGGCGCCCTCTCCATCGTGACCATCTTCGCTACCCACCTGCACCGGGGGCGGTATCGGCGCCTCATACTCCGCGGATGGCGGCGGTGCATTGGGCGGCGGCGGCAGCACATCATCCTCTTTGCCGTGGCGGGGGGTCAGCGCGTGGATTTTTTGGGAAATAGAGCTTAGCAGGGCCTTCTTGTTCCGGAGGACCCTCAGTATCATGATGCGCGTCTTGATGGAACTCGTCTTCTTCCTCACAGCCATGGACTTGGCCTTCACCAGGGACACTATTGCTGATACCACCTGCTTGATGAAGAGCGAAGCTCCTCTACCCTTCATCTTCACGGCTCTACCTCCACCGCTAGAAACCATACACAGGGGCTGCTGCACTATACAAGCCGACTCCAAGATTTCTCCTGAAGATAGAAGTTGTTCCAGCATCGATCCGATCAGTGTGTGTGTGCGTGTCTGGTGGTGTTGTGGTGGTGGCGGCGGCTCTGGTTTTCAAGAAAACCCTTAAGCTTTTGGTGCTCTACACTGGTGGCAGTAGATCGAGGTTGCTCTGGCATTGAAGTGTTACCCACGAATGCTTGTGGGTTTTTATAGATAGAAAGAGTAGGCACTAAGAAAAGCTGGGAATAGTGGAGGAGCTGGTAAATTAAAGTCATTGCAGAAAGAGAAAAAAGCACACCAGATCGAACAAACAAAGTTACATACAGAGCAAGGTGGTCATGGAGGACAGTTGTCCGAACCCTTAAGTGATAGATTAAAGCTCGCCAGAGGAAGCAGAATTGTGACTTGTCTATCTTTAGAACGAATATATGGTCTTGTATCGAAAGAAATGCGAGAAATAAACATTTTTATAATACTTATAAGTCTTTTAGTAAATCGATTTTAATAAGATTGATCTTGTTACTTCAATTGTCACTTTTAATTCTTGATTAAAAGAAGCAGAATCCACTTTTATATTAGGTAAAATTAATTCTTGATTCTAATTTTTTTTTTTTTCATAACGAATGAAATCGATACATTTATATTATTTACAAGTCATTCTTTATTAGTTAATTTATTCTAATAAGGTAAAGTCTACGTGACAATAATAAGTCTATTAGATGTAAATCATTTGTAGGATATTTTAACAAGAGACTTGTAAATATAGTGACGTATTGAAAAAAATAAGATTATTATATTGAAAAAAATAATCAAATTATATTTTCACGTGTTGTGGGTACATAAAACTATACGTGTCAATGAGCCATGACCAGGTTGACACAGTCTAACACATTTCAATTTTATTAATTTTTTATTTTATTAATATTTAATATAACATTAATATAATTTAAAAATATTAAAAAAAGTTAAAAGTGAGATTTGAATTCAAGTTATATAAATGTATATATATAAATTAACAAAAGTATATTAAAAACATAAAATAAGTTTTTTAAAAATTACAAAATTATTTTCATATCGTATCAATGCTAAAACTAAGTTATATCATGTTAACACGAAAATACTAGAATGTAACGTAGACATGACTCATTAAATTATATCATGCTAACTAACAACACAATTTGATCATATTGAACTTTTTAAACATACACTTTGTTCGACAACTAAAATTTGAGAGTAATTTTATCGTCTTCAATCATCGGAGGAGGAGCACCATCGTGATGGTACTTAAAGAAATTTCAATGGTATAGAAGAAATTTTAATGATTTACAAAAAAAAATTTGATATTATAGAAAAATTCAAACGATACAGAAGTTCAAATAGTCTAATTAACACAACTCTACGTAAAACCTAATACTCATGACCATTACTTGATTTTAAATCAAAGCAGCTTCCATGTAGCATCATCTTCTTCTGCTCCACTGCTACCAAACAGTCTTTTCTTTTCTCTTTTGAACCCATTTATTCTTTCTTCTTCCACCGCTCTTCCTCCCAACGAGCGAAAGCAAGCCTCTCATCAGGCGATGCCTTTGCTAAAGCAAAAGCCTCCTGCGCTTAATCTGCAGGCTCTCGCGCTATAATTGATGCCGGTTTCGCTCCTTTTCTTTTCTCGTGCCGATATTTATAAACTTGGAGCGGTCAATTATTGCCTATTGGCTAACTTTATTGATAATTAATAAACATGGTGTTTATCAAATCATTCATTCCTGGTCCAAGAGCTGCTACGTACGCACCACCGGCCTTCTTCGTCCTTTCGATCGCTTTAAATCTATTTATTTAAATTATTTTTATTTTATTTTTTTATTCTAATTACATTTAAAAAGAACTCTTCAAACTTTAACTCTACGTATGTATTATTATCACTGCATACATGAATTTTAGCGTATAAATTTATATTATATTAATTATTTATTTTTATTACTTGTAGTTTAAATTCCATTCAATTCGTTGATTAAAGTTCTTCTTGCCGTTAGATTTATTTTATTTCAGAAATTAAATTAAAATTTTCCTAATTATACGACCTAATATTAAGATTTTTTAAAAAAAATTTGAGCACGTGGTGGGATCGTGCACTCACAACGTTAAGTTTTTCAATCACGTGCGTGACACGGACAAGTGCATGGTCATTTCATGATTTGACGTGTTTAAGATTATTGTTCGCGTGTTAAGTTTCGTTCTGTTGCTTTATTTTTAAAAATATTTTTAATTTTACGATAATACATTAATACGTATATTTTTAAATTTATTTTTTATATCATCAAAATTATTATTTTTACATTCTATCTTAAAATTATTTTCCTAAAAAATACTTTTTCACTAACTGAAAATAAAGAAAAAGAATAAAGATTTTTTTTTATGGATTAGTAGTGTCAATGTTATTGGTAGTATTTGTTGTTGGTAATGTTTATTTAAATGGTGAAATTATATAAGATGTAATTTATAATTTTTTGAAAAATAGATAAATAATGATAATGTATAGTAATTATTGTATATTACAATAATGTATAATAATTATTCTACGTATTAAAGTTTTAAACAAATAAAGCCAGTGAACTTATAAAAGCTTATATTTTTAGTAGTTACGAGTTGATATTGTATCCAGGAAAAATATAATGATATTTTTTTCTTGACGGATAAAAAAACATAATGACATTAATATAAATGTTTTGTATGTTTGTGCTTGAAAAATAATAAAAAATACAAATAAAATAATAAAAATACTTTTCTTCAAAGCATTTATATATCTGCTTTTTGAAAATTATTATTTTAAGATATTTTTATTATATCAGCGGAGTTTCAAATTTGAGATGTTAAAATTTAATAAGAAGTCCCTCAACTATTAAGATATCACTTTAATAATTAACATTTATGTATTTGTTACGAAGAGATGGAATTTGAAAATTACCCGTAGGCATAAGAATTTGTAAACAATTGTTGAAAAATGTTTTAACCTTGGTCGTTGGTAGTGATTAAAATAACTTATCATATGTTGGTCGAATGAAAACCAATTTTTAAGGTGTGTTTTTTTTGGTTCAACTTCAGAAATTCAATGAAATCTTAAGAGTTAATTTTGAAGAAACTACAGAAAGATTGAGATTGTTTAAAGTTGAAGTTACGAAAAATAAATAATAGCTAAATAAGGGCTTATAAAGAATAGTAATTGACGTTCATTTGTTTAACGTTATTTGTTTACACAAATGTTTTAAAATAAAATGTATTGAAAGTTGAGAAAAGAAAAACAGTTTTAATCTTTGATAATTAATTATGATTTGATCATTGTTTGAAGTTTTATCATTAAAATAATTATGTAATTTTAACTTTAACTTTATTAAACTAGTGAAGTTGAAAAAAATTATTTTCGAACACACATTTAGATATTATTTATTTCGGTAGTTCAAAATTTCAAAAAAATGTATAAAATTAAGATTATTTTAAAAAAAATGAAATGAAATTTTACAATAAGTAAAATATAAATACTTATACGATAATAATATATAAAAAGTCAATACATGTTCTTTCGAAGTTGAAATAAATGAGATGTTAAGTCTGTACATAAATGAGCTTTATAATGCTTTCGCGGTTTTTCTAAAAATGGAAAAATAATTAATTGTATTTTAAAAGATGTAAGAAAACCCAAAATACATGGGGAAATGAACATTACGAAATATTGGCCGACAGCCTGCGAGTTCAGAAATCGAAGCCCTTTTCCTTCGTTCGATCGCCGCAGTCGTCGCCGGCGCCGCACCCAGCAGATCAGAGTGGAACTTCGAGCGATTACCGATGGAGGTCGCCTCCGTTGAACACCCGTACGTGCCGAGGAACCTCCACCTGCCGGGGTTCGTCCCCGGAGTCTTGTCCATCATGGATATAGTCGCCGTCTATGCCGTCTCCTCCTTAGCGGGCGTCTTCCTTGTCTGGTTCCTCTCCGGTGAGAATCCAGCGCTAATTCTTTTATTCCTAGTTGCAGGTCCGTTTTCGCGAAGTATTGTGGGAAAAATGGAATCTTTCTGAGCTTTCTTTGCGGAGAACACTCTAACTTTACATTGGTTGCCGTCGTGTGTAGCTTGAAATAAAGTGTTGCACAATTTCGATGGTCTTAGGGCGAAGTTGCATTAAGTTTTCGTTTTTTTTAAGTCAAGATTTCGTTGGATGGGGCTGTCTCTGGTGTTTCGATGAATTACCTCTTTTTACGTAGTTGTTGTCTACAGCAGTAATAGGCTTGTTGGAGCCAGTGATTGGAATTCTGAAGATAAGGTGACTGCCACCGTCATGTAAATAATCATAAGCCCGTGATAACTGATAAGTGTACAAATGTTCGACATATTGGAGGGTCAAAAAAGGACAAGCCGAAGATGCACAGTAAGATTTTAACACTGGTAGAGTGTGTAGCCACATTACTTAGGTTGGTTAAAGTTGGTGGATGTTTGAACTGCAGATTTACTTCTATGGAACCAGGGCTGATATTTACATGTTATGGCGAATTTTTAGGATTTAATCTATGTAATGATTGAATGGTTGTCATTACATAGAGTTGGTTAGAATTGGCGGATGTTTGAAGTACAGTTTTACTTCTATGAATTGGAAATATGGAACCAGACTTGACATTCACACGTTATGGTGAATTTTTAGGGATTAATCGTATATAATGACTGAATGGTTGTCTCTGCCACTCACATCAGTTCACCATTCTGCATTAGATGTTTTTTGTCATGTAAATTACCTCTACCCTTATTTGGGTTCTACCATATTACCATTGGATCCATATTTTTGTCAAATATACTGTAAAAATTTCCAACTAATGTATTGAATTGTGGTGGAATCAACTTAAATATTGCCAGCACGTACTCCAACAAGCATGCTGCTTCAATGGAATAAGGCACAACCTGTTGTGCCAGGTGACGACTCTATCATGTCACAGCTTACCATTATTCATCAAACCACAACCTTGATGTCTAATGACAAAGAAGCTAGCTGACCTACAAATTCCTTATTTCCCACCTGTTTCATGTATTTTGCTGGCAAACAAGCTACCTTTTTTTTTTCCTCTCAGTATCTTGCTGTTTATGTTATGTTAACACTTATCCTTTTCAGGGCGTTGTCCCAAGTTAACGAAAATGGATCGGCTCCTTATGTGTTGGTGGTTATTCACTGGTCTCACTCACATGGTTATTGAGGGTTATTTTGTTTTCTCCCCAGAATTCTTCAAGGATAAATCTCATTTTTTTTTGTCAGAACTTTGTGAGTTGTAGCTTTCTTACTCTATCCAATTGTTGTGAGATGAAATCTGGTTTATTACTGCCTTAACATTTATTATTTGAAATACAGGGAAAGAGTATAGCAAAGGTGATTCCAGATATGTGGCTAGAGACTCTGCTGTACTCTCTGTTGAAGGCATAACTGCAGTCTTAGATGGTCCTGGCAGCCTTTTGGCTATGTAAGATTGCAAATGAAATAAATATTAGGTCCCTTCTTCCTTCCATCTTTGTTTTTTTTGCATTCTCTATAGTCTACAATCTTAGGTTACTAGATAACCTGCATTCTTAATTGTTGCATTTTTCCAAAAAGGATCTCTGAATTGACCCTAGATTTGTGAGTCTTATTCTGTTTCTACTAAAAGCAAAATCATGATTTTATTTGGTGATTCCGGAAGTCCTAGCTATGTATTCTAGTTGCTTCTCAATTGGCATTTCATATTTTCTTGTGTTGATGGTGGAGTATTTGGATTTCTAATTATCATAGATTTTTTGTTTGAGCCTTAAAGAATAAAAAGATTTTTGTCCTGTGAAGTCTTATTTCTCTTGCAATCTCTCATATTCAACATGATTTGTTGCTCATAAGACATGCTTGAGTTCTTCCATATATTATGATGCACTGTTTGTATATGATCATTCCATTTACTTTGTGTTTTTTCCTTTTGTATTGCTGACTTGCTTCCTACTTTTGCTTGTCGTACACTTAATCTAATGGGTCTTTCAGATGATAAACAAATTATATGACATGAGAATTTATAAAAATATATTCATTTCAGAATCCATGTTATTTTCAAGAACTGATTTTTGATATTTTGGTTGCAGATATTTCAGCTATTGTGGTTTTTATAAACTTTTTAATTGCATTCCATTTCTAGGTTTTTTTTTCAAAAGTCCAGGCTGTAGTGAAATACCTGTAACCCCAGATCTTCCATTGTTGGAGTGCTGTGCAATTTTCTATATATATTAGACTCATGGTTTTTTGTTTGATGATAGTTCCAAACCTCTAAAAAAATTTTGGAGCTTGAAGAAATTTCTTTTCGCTGGATTGGTTTGAATATTGTAGATAAAAACAACAGGAAGCAAGTCCATTCTTGAACTAATAAGTCATACAACTAATATGTATCACTGTCTTCAATTTGTTGAATCCTGGGAAGTAGTAGCCATGGAATGTGTTTGGTCTTAGAAATGAGAATCTTTGATGCTTTTCTGAAAAGATTACTACGATGTTTTCTCTCTTTTTGCCATCTTCAATTGGAACACTCCACTATTGGTTGAATAGTTGTATATTACTTAAGAGAAAAGGTGATGATTGGGCCACAAAACTTATGCATTCTGTGATTTTGAATGCAGTCCACGATCAAAAGTAAAAACTGCAACTACAATTTGCTTAAATTATTGTATTTTCGTAATTATCGGATGACATAGGACTCTGGGTTAAGCATGTAACCAAAGGGAAGAAAAGCACTTTGTGCATGAATATTTCTTGAAATGCTAGAGAAACATGCATGGCTATTTTTGTTCATGCTTGTTTAATCTTGAATTAGAGAACGAACATGCCTTGCATGAGTATAGCTTGAAATGTCAGAGCAATTTGGCCATTTTTGTAAAGTTTTTCCGAATTTGATGAATTTCATTTATTTCTCTCAGTGCAAGAAAACAGCTGATATTTCTTTACATTGTATTTCTCCTGGCAGGTATGCGATATGGACGAAAAAGCCCTTCAGCTACACAATACAGTTTGCAGTCTCTCTCGCCCAATTATATGGATGCTTGGTTTATTTCATAACTGCATACCTGGATGGTGACAACTTCTCCACAAGTTCATATCACTACTGGGCTTACTACATCGGAGCAAACATCTCTTGGGTTATCATACCAACCCTCATCACAATCCGTTGTTGGAGAAGGATAAGTGGGGCAGTATCAAATGAGAAGAGCAAGACTTCTTGACTTCAGCCAGATTAAATTACAAATGCCTTGGTAAGGAGGTTTTTGTTATTTAGGTATTTATTATTTCGGTGTTATGTGAAGGTTATTTTCCAACTTTAATGTCTACTCTCTAGACCTCGTCTCCTGATGTTGTATGTCATGCCAAAGCCTGCTTTATGCTTTCAGGGAGAACCCAAACTTGTATTGCGTAAATCTATTTGAAGGGAGATCTACAATTTTGTGATGTGAATGTTTGGAATTGTAATAAAATTTACACTATTAAGTGCACAATTAAATATGTGATTCCTTGGACTCTACCTTTTTCTAGTCAAAAGGTGTGTTTGTTTAAAACGTAGAATTAGGTGACATAAAATTTACATTTTTTAAGAAATTATACGATGTAAAATGAAAGTATTTTGATATGATTTTTTAGTATAAAATATTAAAATTGTTTGATAAATATATGTTGTAGTGTATGGTTAAAACAAAGATACATAGGAAAAAAAAATTAAAACAAACAAGACTATAGTTTATGTGCCTAACATGTCATATATGTTGCACTGTTGTAATTTTTTCAATTATTGCAAGCCAACAACTTTGTAGTGCCCATTGGAGAAGCATGTGTGACCACCAAAGGGTGTTGGCATCTGCTACAAGGGTTTCGTTTGTTTAGGCTTTAGGATTTTTTATTTCACTTATTTTTGAGTTAATTTCATATAAATTTTTATATATGTATATAAATTTTAATATATAATTTTTTAATATATTATTTATTATATAATTTTATTTTATTTATTTTACTACTTCTAAGTAAAATTTGTTTCTAACCCTTCGATGTGACTTCTAGTCTACGAATGTTACCAAATTACCTTGAAAGATTGATTTGATAGATGAGAGAATTTATTTTATATTGATAAGTGTTTCATATTATACTATTCGGTCCAATATTCAAATTGTCTTTAACAACGGTTCACTCTAGGTGTTTAGGTGCCTTTTCATCTTTTATGTTGTCCCTTTCAACGGGAGGCCTTTTGATTTCATAAACTTACTTATATTCATCTTGTTAAAAAAAAAAAATCTATCCTAGATACTCACATCATGCTGTAAACGTTCCTTACATTATAACTTATGTAAAACAATAATTTTTTTTTTCAAGTATACAAGAACACCTACTGTTAACATTTGCATACAAACATCTTAGAGCTAATCAATTTGTGGGCTCAGAATCACGTCGTTTTCTCTTAAGCTTTGGAGATTATTAGCTCAATTTTCTCTAACATTGTTCACCTTGCTCGCTCTTGGTTTTTGGCTTATACAGGTGATAGCTTGGAGATGTTGAACGAGATTCAGTCAAAATGAGCTTCTGAGATGTTATCGTCATCTCACACCCATGCTGCTGATGACTCTCCAACTGGTGTGCTCTGCTTCTAAGCTGATGTAGTTGATCGACAGACCTGATTTTGATTCCTAGGTGTGCACTTCTCAGACTTCTGTGCTTTTTTGGTGGTCTGTTGCTTTGATTTCTGATATGTTTTTTTGATTTTCCCAATTGTTTCTAGGACATCATGATATTTGAGTTCGTCTCTTGTTTTTGTAATTTAATGGTACATTTGTTTCAACTTTATTTATTATGAAATTAATTTTGTAGAATTAGAATTAAAAGTAATAAAATAAATTAAGTTAAATTTTACGTCGTAATAAAAATTTATATTTAAAAAATTTAGACAATAATGATAATATATTAAAGTTTATGTAAAATTAACTTCACGATAAAAGAAGTTGGAAATAATATGTTACAGTATAAACTCTTTACACTGTAAACTTTTTATATTTAATTATCACCCTTTAATTGCCGAAAAGAAAAACATTTTCAAAAAAACAACAACGAAATAATAGCTTAGTCATTATAATAATATCTTTACATCTTAAAGTTTCATTTGAAAATAAAATTTACAAAAGTTTTTATCGTATAAAATATATTTTTTAATAAATAAAATATAATTTTTTATATTATAAATAGAAAATAATTTATTCATTTTAAAAAAATAAATTTCAAATAAAATCTAATATTTTAGATTTAAACATTCACTACTAACAATTGTGTGACTCTTATGAATTTACGACTATACTTTTCAATTTCGACACAAAATTTATTTTCGAAAGAAAAACACCGACACGGTAAGCTTATCTTCCTGCCACATCTGATGTGAAGGTGCAGCAACAGCAACTGGTCGTGACAGGTGATGGATACGGTCGTTTCGCTGTCACTTCACCTACAGGCAGATCGGTATGCGTCTGGGCGAGCATTTCGGTAGATTAATTAAATTTTATTTTTTAAAAAAAAAATTACATAATTTATAATAAAAAATAATGATAATATTTTAAAAAAAATTACGATAATAATAAATAAAATATGTAGAAAATAAAAAATAGTATTTATTATAATAATATGATGATAATATATTTTTAAAGTTGTAATGAATAATATTTATTATATTAATGTAATAATAGTATTTTTTAAAAGTTAATTGTTAAGAGTTGTTATATTTGATAAATAATAAATAATATAAAAATTATTTAATAAATAATATTATAAATAATAATAAAAAATATAATTACGTAAATACTTTATACACGGTCAAAATTCAAAAGGCAGCAAGAAGAATCTTTTCAATTTCAGCCTCTGCATGGCTTGTACGTCACCGACAGCATTTATTCCACGCGCCACGTCCAGATTTTTGCAAGTCGAATGGATAGAGAGGGGAATAATAATAATAATTACATTTTCTTAAATGTAAAATAAAACTCTAGCTAATTACGATTACAGCAATTGCATTTTGTTAATTGTCTCGGTACGGTTCTCCTACTCGTCTAAGCCCTTGTTTGTTAATCTTTTTGTAAGTTCTTGGTCACGTTATTTTAATTAATCATCTAAATTACTCGTAAAAAATTACAAATACGATGAGATGCCTTTGTTCGATATCGTTTCTATCCCTGAATGATTTAGAATAGTTTCAGAAGTGGTTCAAACAAATAGGTGAACGAGTTTAGTTAATTTGTATAAATAAAAAATTTACTTTTATGAAAAAAAGGTGACGGATTTTAAATTTCATTCGTTACTTTTTTTTTTTTTTTTGGTCACGATTAAGAAAGAAATAGATGATGAATTTACATTCGTTTCTAAAAGTAATAAGTAACGAATAAAGTGATGTATTCATCTCTCACTTTGTTATACGAAAATGTGATGAATTTTTAGAATTTATCATCTATACCATTAATTATAATATTATAATATGTGACATTTACAAGATAAGAATTTTTTCACTTCAATAATCATATTAACCTAAAAAAACGTGAACTCCAAATTCATCAAAAATATAAGGTAACTTTTTTCAACTTTGAGTATTAGATAAAGTTGAAGTTGTAATTGGTTTCACAAATGACGTTGAAATTACATATTAATTTAAGTAATAAAAGTTTATACGTTAAAATCTATACAATAGTAATGACATTAAGAATAATTTTAAAAGTTAAAAGAAGTTGAAAATAAATGAAATCATAAGTGCCAAATAAAGCCTAAGTTAATTTCGTGTGCGTTGAAAATTAAGTTGATATTTTTTGCTTTAACTTGTATTATTTTACACTTTTGTCCTTTGATTTTTGTTTGTTTATCCTAATTATTTTTATATCTATAAACTTGTTTTTACTCTCTTATCGTATTTCACTTTTCACGGTAGGATTGCGTCTTATAATAACGAAACCTTTAATTTTATTTTCAAAAAAAACAAAAAGTCTCACATGCATTGATTTTTTTAGTTTCATCTTTTTGAAAAAAGCGATCAATATATATTAAAACAGCGAACAAAGTCTTTATTTCGTACATTATCGATCAATTAAAGATTTAAATCGACATCATTTAAATGGTGCAAGCTCTCTACACACTTAAATACACTGAGATATACTCACAGCAAGAAAAAGTTAAAAAAATAATACACAAATTTTAAATATGGAAAATCCTAATTACAATGTTAGATGCTATAAATTAAAAGAGAAAAAAAAGTTTCAGTTTTTTAATAGGCCTCAGTTTTTTAAAATTTTGTTAAAATTATAAATATCATTATTTTTAATTAATCAATGGATGATCTGTGTATTTGAAAAATACGAAAAATAGTAAAAAATTGAACTTACCATTTTCTATAATTTTGCATAATTTTTTATACTTTCCAATAACACAAACCTTGCTAAATTATCAAATATTATTTCATTTGAGATCAATTACGATCACTTTTAGAAGTTGAATAAAATTGAAAGTGAAATTATGGACAATTTTTTCAGTTTCAGTAATTAGATAGAACTAAAGTTAGAGTTAGTTTCGTGAATGAAATTAAAATTTCATAGAAATTTAAACGATAAAAGTTTATACGTTAAAATTAGTACAGTAATAATAATATTAGAAGAGATTTTATAAGTTGAAAAGTAATGAAATCAAATGTAACATTAATTTCGTGAATAAAGTTAAATTTGTATATTAATTAATATGATTAAAAGTTATATAATAATAATAATATTAAAATATTTTAAAAATATAATAGTAAGAGTGGCCATTGCCTTTATCGTAGAACTCAATTATTTAAAAAATAAAAGAAAATTTATTTTTTTACAAAAATGTAAATTTTGATGAATGTAAAAATTACCATACTATTTTTAAAAATATTTTTTTAAAAAAATATTTTTTTCTTTTAAAAAAGGAAAGTGCTTTTCCTTCTCTGTTCACGTGTTGCCGGTGTTGGACACTTTCCAAGCTTTCCCATGGGAAACTGCGCTTGACCTTCCTTTTAATTTTTGCTTTTGATAAAGTTCGCCGCCCCTCACCCAGCAAGTGATGCAAAAACTTTTATTATTCTTGTACGGTGTATGTGTATTAGAAAATAGTAGAAAAAGAAATTACAAGAAAGTTATTTTTCATTAATTAAATTTTAAATGATATTTTTATTAAGAAAAATTATTTTTTCATAATTTTCCAATATATAAAAATAAAGGTGATGTTTATACTTTCAAAAAATTTAACTATTATCTTTTATCATTTCATATGATTTTACATTAACTCCGAAAGTACAAATATCACCAAAGTATAATTTTTTAACATCTATTTCTGATGTCTTTTACCGTGAATACATAAGAAATAAACTTTCTAACTTGTGTCAAAAAGCTATTGACGTTGTGACCTTTGATGTCTTTTTCTACGTAGATCTTTGAGTTTATCTTTTTTAGTAATTTTTTGTTAAATCTTATCATTTATCCTTTTAATTTTTGAATTCAGGTAATTTCTTTTACTATCATTTTTACATATATAAACAAACTCTCTTATATCAAATTATTTCAATTTTTTATAAATTATTACTTTAAAATAATTTTATTATATTAATAAAATTTTAAATTTGAAAAGAATTTGTACTTTTAGAAATGATGAAAAACGAAAAATTAAGTTAAAAATTTTAAATTATTATTTTATACTATTTAACATAATTATTCCAATTGATTTACCTGTAAATAGAAACTTTTATTCCCTTTTTAACACAGACACAATACCGTTGGCAAAGGTTTTTTAGAATTTGTTTTACAAAAAATGTCTCTTATTTTTTAATTGTTTTAAATATTATGATAAAATTATATGATTAATTAATTTATGTTGTAATTTATTATATCTTAAAAATTCAACATAATTAAAAAAACTCCAAAGTTATATTCGGTGAGATTTCTTGATTTAAAAATCAACGACTGCGATTTTACAAAAAAATCGATTTTAAGATATCTAGGTCAATAATAAATATTTATTCAATTAATTTTTTTTTGCAAATATTTATGATCATCTATTTTTCAAATTCATATATTTTTTTACTCCCTACTAAAAAATGTAAAAATATCTCTTACAAGATTTTTTTTAAATATCTTTTTAAAAATTATTACTTTACGTTATTAGAATTTTACAGGATACTTTTACGAATCAATTTTTAAAATCATTCACAACGTTTTTTTTATTAAAAAAAAATTAATATACAAATTTTTACTACTTAAATTATTATATAATTTTAACTTCATTTACGAAATTAATTTTAATTTTAACTTTTTTTAAATTTAAAAGAAGAAAAAAGAAGAAGTTGTTTGCGAATATATTCTTAGTTTAGTTAAAAAATTTAATTATTAAAATATTTTGCATAGTAATATTTTTTTTAAAAAAAAAACTGTAAAAACAGATTCACAGAAGCGTGCGTATTTTACTATTTTGGGCCGTCAGTCGACAGCTCCCGCCCTTTTCCACTCCCTTTCCTTTCTCTCTCTCTTGTGCACCAGCGCAGCGTACGCTCTTCTTTTTCTCCGGAGGACTCCAGATCACACGCCTCGCTCCGCGCCTTCCAGCGCCGCTCCTCCCGGGGTTTGCGCCAGGGACACCGCTCCGAGCCCTAACGTCCGTCCGCACCACCGCTCCGGACCGGAGTCCGGAAACGTACGCGGAAAGACGCGCTTCCGTACCGCCCCACGCTTTCATAGCGCCGAGGTCACGACGACGCCTTCCGATCCATTTCCAGTTAGTTTGAGCTCTGTTTTATATGCGTTTCTGGTTTCTCCCTTACATAAACATCTTGCATTCTTTGTTTTGTACGTGATCTTGCACGCGGATCCAACCGTCCGTTGTATGAAAGTAAGGATCGGGTCATATGTCGTCGCCACTGGCATCTCGCATTTTGTACAATAGTGTTGTTGTCATTCGTCGAAAAAATGTGGCATTTTTTTAATCATCTCATGTTTCGGGTATGTGCAGATCTCTGTTGTTCTTCATGAAGTGATCAGACCGTGGTTACGGTCGAATCAATAGATTTTCTCTCAGTATGAGATCTGCCAAGATGCAGGGGAAGATCTATGTGACCCCTCCACCTCAGTTGTCTGATTCTAGTCGGAGGATCATCGACAATAATGGTCACTATAAGCGAGTTTATCAGCTATGGAAAGGAAGTAACGTGGGGTTCCCCTCTCATCTCTCTCCCTTTTTTTTTTTTCTAAAGAAAGTTTTCTTCTTTTAGCCAATAGTCTGGTACTCTGTAAGTTTGTAAGTGTTTTGATCATCGTATTTCATACGGACTGCAAGTTGGACGTTGAATATTGATGCCGTTTCTACGAACTGCAGGGTTGAATTTTTTATGGTCCTTAATGTTGTTTTGCTGTTAAATTTTGATACAGTGGGTTGCATTGTAAGCTGGTGACAACCAGAAATGTTACAACCATGGACTTCACTTTTGTGACAGACCTACATAATACTGTTTTCATCATTGCTATGACCAATAAATGATTAAAATTCTTTGATGTTTTCCTTTCTTCGGTTCATGGCTTTGGTTTCTAGCTTAGTCGTGGAGATTGTGTCTGTCATAATGGTAACAAGACTTTGATTCATCGTCATGTCTTTTGAGCCTTTTATTCATCATTGTGTTCTCGTCTCGTATTTTTCTTCATTGCTTATAAATTAAATGGCTTCATTGATCCTCTTTTGTAGCAAAGCGTTTGGATATTTTTATGTATTGAATTCTTGAAAGTTAAATTATGCATTCTACAAAGGCTTGGAAAAGAATCCCATGATAAATTTAAGAATCCCCTGTCAAATCAATTATAAGATATTTAAACATAAAACTTTTGAAAGTTTTGTTCTTTAAATTGGGACATGTTAGATGGTTAGTCTCACGCTGGGAGATACCAAGCTTTGCTTGAATTATGTTGAGCATGTTAACCTATTCCAGTTGGTTGTGACCTTTAAATTGGTGCTCATTCTTAGATAGAGTACTAGAGCCCTACAATGTTATGGACAATCATCAGATAATAACTTTAATCTGGCTCGTGACACGTATCCATATGATTTTTTTAAGTGGCAAGTAGGAATACATTACAAACGAGTAAAAATTGATCTACACAAGTTTTAGGCAAGCTGAAAACCAAAACAAAATCCAGAAGAAAATGTGCTTAAGGAGAGAAACCCCAACAGAAAAAAGATAGATGAAAGTAGCAGAGATAAAACAAAATATATTTGAAGTGCTTGTGTCAAAGGTTTAGGTCCATGTTGGAGAAATTTTATTTTATTTTATTTTGTGAATTCCCAAGTACTATGCCTCTTCAGTTGTTGCTAGATGATTGGATCAACTTGTTTGTTGCATTCTTGGTTTTTTATAGTTTTTTTTCCCCAAAACAACTAGAGTGTGTTGTTTTCACTCTTCATAAAGTTGAAAACATTGATAAAACTGATTAAGATGCTGACATTGATACCTTGGATTCCAGATCTAGTCCACAATATATAAAGAAGATTGAGGAGGCGATGAAACTATTATATGAATTTGTATGCAAAATAGAAATTAGAGAAGATGTTAAATTCAGAATATGGAACATACTCAACAACTGGATCATGTGGGAGTTTTCTTGTGTTATTGAATGCTATATATTATACCAGCAAAATTAATTCGAAACTATTGGAAATTCTGGTCAAGTAGATTTCAACATTAGATAAAGTGTGTTCTTCTTATGCAGGAAACCTGATTCCCAGGAAAATTTCTTGAAATACTTGTTTGTATGCCAAGATAAATTATCAAATTACTTGCATGAAAATGTGGGATGTAAGTAATTTGATACTTTTCAAAGGCATGCAAGCAAAATACCCAAAATTTCTCCTGTCAATCAATCATTGTATGCTTTTTCATTTTAACTTGACATCAAAACTATTTTTGTTTAATTTTCCATACTGTAACATCAAAACTTTTCAGTACCATCTCACATTTGTTTTCTTGTTCATTGCTTGATATATGCAGACGTTTTTTCTTGGAGGCAGACTCATATTTGGTCCGGATGCAAGACATTTGGTTTTCACTGTACTTCTTATTATTGTTCCAATAATATTTTTTGCCAGTTTTATCTCACAAAAGTTGGTCAATGACTTCGGGAATGAACTTTGGAAGCTTGTAGGTGCAATAGCTATTATATTTGCAGTTTACGTGAGTTTCTCTTTCATTTCCTTGAAAGCTTTTCAAAGGGTATATGCTTCTGTCTTTATTTCTCATACATTTAGACATAATTAAAACAAATGGTTGTTAGGGTTCAAGCTGAATTTTACCTAGAATGTTGACCTTTTTTTCATTATTATGTTGAAATCCAAGATGCTTGATCATTAAATATTATCAAAGTTAAAACATTTCTCGATCAAGTGATCCTAGTTTGTTATTTTTCTTGAATTTTTAAATTTTTCGAATTTTCTTTTAAAAATGAATGGAATTAATTAAATACAAAACTGGTAAGGTAAAGCCATCGTTACTGTTTTTGGATCACAAGTCACAACCAAAAGGTCATGTATTTAGTTGTGACCCTATTTGATAAATGGTATATTTAGGAAGTAGATATCTTGCCACGTTGGTCTATTTGCAACCCTAGTAGTCTCAAAGAAGGATGCATCTTCCCACTTTGGTCTATAGTTCCTTTTAAGAAATATGCAAACGTTCATCCTGGTTAATGACAAAACAGAGCACGTTTTGACAGATAGACTTTTTGAAACTTCTAGGTTCAGAGTTCTTGTAGGGAGGGGTCTTTTGCATGCTATTCTAGTGGAAGTTCTATTTATAAAATTAGCTTAACTAGCATCAGATCTATTTTTTCATGGAAATAGCTGCCATTAAGATGCTGAAGATACATAACACGGGCTCTTGAATTCTTTTCTATGTATGTTGCTTTATTCATGGGAAATTAAGTATTCCCAGTTGCATCCTTAAATATGATACTGTTGCATTACACTAGTCTTACATTTTCAACTGCCAAATCATGTTCTTTTGTGACATTGTTATTTATTTATTTATTTTTTCAAATGACTGCCACCAGTGTCATAATTAGATCGGCATTGCAAGCATGCATATAGTTCTGTTGGATCATTAGTTTGATAAGCCTTATGTCGAAAAGAGTGAAGTTGAAATTCATGATTGATGCTGAAATCAATTATTAACTTAGGTGAAAGAGTTTAATTAAAAGAGGCAGAGGGAAATCAAATACTGCTTCCTTAAAAACAGTAAAAAATATTTTAAATAACATAATTTAACGAAGATCTAGTGATGGATAAGAATAAATGGAAAGAATGGATTAATGTGACTAACTTGGGATTTTTCTGGTTCAATTAGGGAGTTACACTACAGTCACATCTCATGTAAAACCTGAAAGCCTTCCCTTAATTTATAGTATATATAGTTTTATTTTTTTATAATTTATTAGTAATTAATTTTTGGCCTTCCTCCTCTTCTCTTAGTTTCATACCTTTGCCTAAATTAATTACTTCTTCCTTAAATGTCATCTACAGGAATTCTATGGATATAATCAAACCATCTAAGGTGATTTTGCTTTATTATATCTTGGTTGTTGGTCTGTATTTCACTTTGCTTTTCTCTTTTTTGGTGTTGTGTTGAGTTTTGACGAGCTTATCTTCCTGGTAAGCCTTTTGTACCTTTTTTGTTAATTTAATGTTTTGATTGGTTACTTCTCAAAAAAAAATCAACTGGTATTGTGCACTATCTTATAATAAAAAAAAGAGAACTTTAAGAAATTTCAGGCACTGTCCAACAACTCTTTAGAGAACTTTTTTTTGGAAAACTACATAGAATTCCCTTAGTGCAGAAGGTGGACAAAACCTTCTTCCAGGGTTCTGACCATTGATGTTATGTTGTCCTTTCTATGTAGTGCATGTGAGAATGAGGTAAATGTAATACTGTTGGAAACTTGTTAGCAATACTTTGGTCTTAAGCGTTTACTCAATTTAATATTTAAAGTCGAAACTTTTTGTTGAGCTAAAATAAAATGCACTACATATAGGTCTTCTTAGATCCAGTAAGTAAGCTTTATGAACTTCAAAAATATGCCTTTTGTAATATAATTCCATGGACTACCAACAGATCTTATGTTTTCCTTCGAAGCTTCAAAACATAAACTGCTTGCTTTGTCTAAAAATCAAGGAGGAAGTGCATCTTTTCAGGTCATACGCTAAACGTATATCAATATTAAAGGCTCTAACAAGATTATTCTTCAATTTTGGCTTGACATGTTCAATTGATTTTGTTGCATTATCTTGCACACCATCTGCGTTCAAGTGTACTCGAGGACAAGTGTTACACGCCTTAGCAACTTTGCAACCAAAATGAAAATGACAACGTAAGACAAATGAATTTATTTGAAAAGCCAAATATCAGATCATTATGCCTCTTTATGGATGGGTAATTCTACATGCATGTAGGATTTTTCTCTTGCCTATACAGTACCCCCCCCCCCAAAACATGTGCAGATGATCTAATAGTGATTTTTCCGAAGAATTAAGGATGACCTCATTATTAATATATCCTCTCTTTAACACAGATTTTGTTCCTCCTCCTCCTTACTTCTGGGAGGGATCCAGGCATTATTCCCCGCAATGAACATCCACCTGAACCAGAAAATGGAAGCATGTTCAATGTATCTACTGATTTGGCTGGAAGTCAGTGTGGATTTCCGACCTTGCCAACAACCAAAGATCTACTGATTAATGGAACAATTGTTAAAGTCAAGTATTGCCATACTTGCATGCTGTATCGGCCACCAAGGTGCTCTCACTGCTCAATCTGCAATAATTGTGTCGAGCATTTTGATCATCATTGCCCTTGGGTTGGACAATGTATTGGAAAGGTACCTGTATTCGTCTATTTCTATATTTTGTCCAATACAACTTTGATGATTCTTATTTATGGTATTTTGTATTTACAATTATTCATTTGAAAAAGTGCCAACGTTGTTGTTGTTCTGAATTGTAATATTCAGTAATTTAGATGACAAAGAAGTGGATATGAAAAATATTTGACGCCTGAACAAAATGGCAACATTCAAGTTCAATTTATTTCATTCTATCATTACATATTTTCATTTGATAACCCATTATTTGTTTTGGAGTGACTTTCACATCTTTGTTTTTTTTTTTTCCATGTAGAGGAATTACCGGTTCTTTTTCTTGTTCATATCCTCCACTACCGTATTATGCTTGTATGTGCTCATATTTTGCTGGGTGAACCTTAAGAAGACAATGGAGGTGAATGGATGTAATATATGGGATGCGATATTGAAATCACCAGTAGCTGGCATTCTCGTTGTCTACACATTTGTAGCATGGTGGTTTGTTGGTGGGCTCACTGCATTCCACTTGTACTTGATTTGTACCAATCAGGTCTTTGTAATCCTTGCCATCTCAATCATTCTCTACCCGTCTATCTATTTCATCAGCTTACCCATTTACTTTCAATCTAAACCATCTTTTATGCAGACCACATACGAAAATTTTCGCTATCGCTACGACAAGAAGGTGAATCCTTACAATCGTGGATGTGTGATTAATGTGAAGGAAGCATTCTTCTCCAGGATCTCTAGCTCCAAAAATGACTTCAGAGCAAAGGTGAAGGAGGATTTAGCTGCATCACTCAGTGCCACTTCTGTTTGCATGGGAGCTGTTATAAACCCAGCTACTGCTGAACCAGGCATTGATTTGGAAGTGGGAGGGAAAAGGCAGGCTGTTGTGGAGGAGGAATTTGAAGACATCCAAAATCAGATTGGGAGCATGAGAGCTCTTGAGAGATGTGGTACGCAACCAGCCCATGCAACCTGGGGACAGAAAAGCAGTTGGGAAATTACTCCCGATGTACATGCACTGGCTGCCGAACTTGGAATAGAGCATGGATTCCATGGCAGAGGTGGAATTCTAGATGATCAAACAATGCTTTGAATTGCACTACCCTATTAGAAAGGATACCACACAAGAACTACAGTGAATCAACAGCAGTCCGGTGAAGGGTAATCACTAGGTCGATTGCCCTTCACATTAATCATTGCACTGAAATATTTGATGTTGCTGATGGATACGTATATATGATGTTTCTGTGCCTTTTTTGTGCACGACACTGAATGCTAGGTCATAATTTGCAGTTAGATCTTTTACATGTTTTGGGTGTGTTTATTTGTAACTTCAATGGCTTCAGTTTTAAGTGAAAGTTAGAATTTTTTTTACTCCAACTCCAAATTGAAGTTGAGGTGGAGGTGTATTTGAGTGTGTTTTGTTTGCGACTTGGAGTTAGAACTTTAATATTTTAAATTTACCTTTTATTGATTTAATATTAATAATCTATATAATGTAAGATGTGTATATATAAATTTTATGTAAATGTTTTAATTTTTTTAAAATGAATTTATTTAATAACAATATATGTTACATCATATATATATATATATA
>JAMKPZ010001542.1:0-17619 GCA_024699675.1 Amphibolis antarctica | reverse complement strand
TGGTCAGAATCACGCCTACTGCAATTGAATCTCCTTGACGAAAGAAGGTTAAGGGCGTTGAACCACGCCCAGACTTATCAAAGAAAAATGGCAAGGGCTTACAACAAGAAGGTATGTCCCCGACTCCTTAAACCCGGTAATCTAGTCCTTCGTTCCATTTTTCCAACAGGTTTAGCAGGAAAATTCTCCCCAAACTGGTGGGGCCCATACATCATCACCAAGATCCTCAGTAGGGGAGCCGTTTACCTTTCTGATGAAGCCAACCAACAGGAGTTCGGCCCAGTCAATTTGTCGCAGCTGAAGAAGTTCTATCAATGAAAGACAAGTTTGACCAGGGGCCACACGACTGCCACCTCCAGAGTATCGGTTGCCGCCTCCCTAGACTGGCTCCCTCAAGACCCAGAAAAATGGGTTGGATGGGGGAACCACGCGGCTGCAACCTCGAGAGAACCGGTTGCCACCCCCCTAGACTGGCCCCCTCAAGATCAAGAAAAACAGGTTGGACGGGGGAACCACGCAGTTGCCACCTCTAGAGAACCGGCTACCGCCTCCTAGGACCGGTCCCCCATGGCATGGAATAACCAACCCCTTCTGGGGGTTTCATCTGGTCGCCGGCACTACCAAACCAGTTTCTGACAATTTCGACCGTAAACCCGCCATCTCCTCTAGAAGACGTGCACCTCGGGGCAAAGCTAGGGGCATTCTGCCCCTCCATCCCGTTTCACGCACTTAGTAGCTGCCAACGGCGAAACCCAATGGGCCAACTCTGCTCGGTCATAGTAGATCAACTTGATCGAAGATCCACGCAGCTGCTGCCTCCAAATAGATCGGCCACCGACTTCTTAGACCAATATCTTAGACCAATATCCCACAAGCCAACCAAGAAGCCAATTCCCTCATGACCATGAAGGACGAGCATGAGCAAGACTCCACGTGGCCGCCACCTTCAGACAAGCTGGTGACCGACGTCTCCGTCTGACTCTCCACCGACTGATCAAGAGATCAGGTCCGGACAGGTATGCTCCTTTCCTCGATAAATTCCCTTGTATGGCTTGCACGTCACACAAGGCACGCACGAAGCACACATAATCAGCAGGTCCAACCGCATACCCTCGATCTCAGGACCATGAAAATGACCAGCTCATCATTCACCAGAAGAAATGTCCGAAAACCCGAAAATGACTCGGTCCTCATCCGCGGCCTATCACTAGAATACTTACACACCCCACCGTCCAACCGGCCTACAATCGGCTACCACCTCCGACATACCCAATAGCTGCATCCACGGCCGGCAGTGAGAACAGCTTGCAGTAGTAGGCGGCGCATCCGACTCAAGAAGTGCTATTCGGACCTCTGGGATGAACCACCGACCCCAGGAGTGACACCAACTACGTCCAGATTTCTACATCAAGAATCCGAGTACCCATCTTGTTCAACTCCGATGGCACAAAGATCGAACAGGGTGAGTAATCCAGGTTCGTCCTAATCCCCATGATCTTTGCTGATTGTGAGTGGTTATAAGATAACGACGGGAGATCACTCCTCCCCTCGAATGAGTATCCAACCTCCCATTCTTTACCTAGCCCAAGTGCCACCTGACAATGAGGGAGATCACAAACTTCGGCTCCCTCTAGGTAAGGTATCCCCTCTTGGTACACCAGTCGCGACGATGCCGGGTTATTTTACTTGCCAACAGCATGTGGGGAGGGCTAGTAGCATTCTTTTATTCAGTTTTCTTATCTTCTATTTTGTAATAGAGAAGAACAAAAAAAAAAAAAAAAAAGAAGAAGAAAAGTCAGTGGCTAGAATACTTCTTCAATAGAAAAAAAAAAGAGAAAGGAAAAAAAAATAACAAAACGGAAAAGAGAAAGGAAAAAAAAAAAAAAAAAAAGAGAGAAAAAGGAAAAGAAAAAAAAAAGAGAAAAAGAAAAGAAAAGGAAAATTTACTTGTTGCTGAGTCCTGAAAATGGACTCCTGTGTAAGGGTAGGGTAGATCTTAGGATTCCACCGTCTGTTGGTAGTCCAATACTCGACTTGTCACGATTAACCAAGTGTCCCCTTCTTTTAGGGCTTGGCAACCCATCGAAGTCCGCCAATACAACTGGGTGCCGGAACCCATTTGCTGACACCTACTTCTCCCTTTTTCTCTTATCCTAGGGCTTGACATCCTAGCTAAGCCGTCAACATTGGGCTTGGCATCCCGCTGAAAGTCGCTTCCACCCCTGGGTTCTGATGCCCACATTTCTGGAACCTGCATGATTCTACCCATCATTTCTACAACCCCAAAGCGAACTAGTGAGGATGAATCAGCATGACTATGGGCAGAAGGACAGCTCTTGGATCTCTCCTCTCGACCCGTCTTTGTCGCCTAAGGGTCGCTTCTGCTGGACGAGGGAACTACGTTTCCAAACTCACATGCGTGAATGTCCAAGCAGTTATCTCTTGACGTGAGGCGAGCCACCTTTCATTCCCCTGCAGGTTTGGATAGCAAGATTAGGTCGGAACAGCTACCTTGCGCAAACTCCATCACGGGCACCCACTTGAAAACCCCCATACAGAATTAGCAAAACGAGATGCTAGAAAATGAGTCACCAGAAAATGTCCCGACCTTTCTACACAACACGACACCGATATCCATGGATAAGGGGAAGGGACAACACTCCTTCCCCACCTTTGGAACTAATGTATAATCAAGCGTGCAGGCGAAATAACTGGTTGCCAGGTAAGATCAACCGGCCATCGTCACCATTACCCGAGGATGTTCGACTCCTCAACAAAACCCAAGTCAAAACGTCAACTGTCCTAGGCGAAGGTGAGGAAAAGTTCGCCCATGCACGCCAGCTCAGACCGTTGGATGCCCAGACCACAACCCGCGCAAGACGAGACGATGCACGGAAAAATCAGCCGGTTGCCCGGTAAAACGACCGGCCACCGCCACCAATACCCAGGTACGATCGACTCCTCAACATACCTTGAAAACATACTTAGACGTATGGATCGGGCGTTTAACCGGCCCACCACCGGCAAACCGGTAAGAAAACCTGGTTGCCGGCACCCCGAAAACCATACTTGGATATATGATTCGGGTGACCAACTGGCCCACCACCGGCAAGATGATGAGAAACCCTTGGTTGCCGGTTCCCCGAAACCCGTGCTTGGATGTATGGTTCGGGTGACCAACTGGCCTGCCGCCGACAAGCCGGTAAGATAACCGGGCTACTAGCTCCCCCAAAATTCCCAACATGGCACGGACGTGGTCTTAGAGTCGCTACTCCAAATCTCGCCCACAAACTCACAAGAACACTCGAGAAGATAGTTATGGAGAAGTTTCCATTAAAGTTAAGATATTATTCATCATTTAAAAGGGGCGGGGTACAAACAGACTACTCCTCCTCAGAAGACTCTAAGGGTTCAAACCTCCGGGGCTCAAATCTCCGGGGGTCGGTTCTCTAGCGCTCCCGTCTCCGTAGGTCACGAGCCCGCTTCAGCCGCTCTATCCGGTCGACTAGCCGGATCAACCAATTTTCTCGGCTCAACAGTCGAATAATCAATTCGTCTCGAGCATAGAGACGGTCCAACGACACGCGCAACTCCTCGGCGTAATCCGGGTTCAGAGAAGTTCCACCGGTAGACCGTGAAGCAGAAGTAGGAGCAGGAGGACGGCGCCCGGTTGACCGCCCGCCAGATGACGAGCTAGACCGCTTAGAGGCAAGCCTCTCATACTAACCCAAGTCGATTGATGTAATGGGCCGGGTCTGGAGTGGAACCCTCTACCGGCCTCTGGTTGAGATACAGAGGAAGTGGGCCAGCTCCACCATCGCCTCCCCAAAGAGTAATTGGCTGGGAGGCTGCCGGACCGAGAGAATCACGCCACGCATCTGGCACCGAATCACCGCCGCCCAGTTCACCTTACAACCCGTTACCACCGCGAAAGTCGCAAGGTAAGTCGCCACGCTAACTTCGTCCCAATGCCCCCCTTTCGAGGGGATTGTGTTGTTGAGGACAAAGGAGACGAGGTGGGCGACCGGGTTCAGGTCCCGAGCCTTAATGATCCGTTGGTCAAAATCGGCATCTGCGGCAACTGCCGCATTGATGTCGCTAATGCTCCAAGGAATGTTCGACAAGGGGGAGAAAATGTCCAAACCGGTAAAGCGGAGTCCCAACACCTCGAACAGGAGCGCGTCGGAGAACTCTATCGGTCCTGACTGGAGGCATGTTGATTAAAGCTCGAGGGAAGAAATTAAGGAAAGATAGAAGAAAATCCAAATGAGAGCTCAAGGGAGAAGTGAAAATGAGAGGGAGGGATGAGGAAATCTCCAACGACCTCCCCTCTATTTATAGGAAAATAGGTCACCCGGATTCCACGTGGTTGGAAGCGGCAACCGGTTCAAAAACCGGTTGCACAAAAATCAAGAAAGCTGAAACGATTCCTGACAACTTTTAAAAGGTACGGTCAAGGCACGGTAACTGAGAAAGTTGCATGGAAATAGGAAAAGACCAACGAAAATCGAGAAAAGTACATAAGCACGCGAGGCCTCCGTCCGGTTGCCGCCTCCTGCTAGGCGGCAACCGTGTGAATAGCCGGCTCGAAGGTAAAATCACAAAGGTACGACATGACCATTCACTGCGTCCGTTGCAGCTTTTTTCAATCATGTCACCAGCCGGTTGCCGCCTCCTACTAAGCTGTAATCGCGTGAATAGCCGGCTCGAAGGTAAAATCGCAAAGGTACCACATGACCACTGTGACAGTGGCAGCTTTTGAAAAAGCAACGTATCACATCCTCAGCCAGTTGCCGCCTCCCCTAAGGCGGCAACCACGAAACCAACCGGACGGAATGTAATGTCACAAAAAGTATGATGTGACTATTCACGACAACTTTTAGAAAAGAAACACGTGAAGCCTTCACATCACATCCCGGTGGATGGCTCCCATAAGGTGGTTGCCGCGCAATCAGCCGTTCAAGATCTAAGACGCGGGGAGATACGGCACAGCCTCCGGGCACGGTACGCGAACACTTTCCACCTCGTTACCCGGTCACCGGCACCCACAAGGTGGCTGCCGTGCAACCAACCGGCTAGCGATATGGCATCCCCTGGTCAAGTGACCGAGGGTGTAAGCCCGATTCTATTGTCCGACCTACAACGGATAATTCATGAAAGCATGAAATCTCGCATGACCTACCGTCTACACATGGAGGGTCATTCAACCCTAGGATGTCGGTTTCCTTCCTCAAATGTCATACAACCTCGCCTAGGGAGGGGCATTCTGTTGACCCCATGCTCAAAGGGGAGATGCAGTCGGCTTGCCGCCGGCAAGCCGATTCAAGGAAGCGGCACCTGGACACCCAAAAACCCACATTTGGTAAAAAGTTGGGGGGATGCAGCCGGCTTGCCGCCAGCAAGTCGCTTCAAGGAAGCGGCACCCGGACACCCAAAAAACCCACATTTGGTGAAAAGTTGGGGGGATGGAGCCGGCTTGCCGGCGGCAAGTTGCTTCAAGGAAGCGGCACCTGAATCCCAAAAACCACATTTTCGTGCGAATGTTCGGGGGACCAACCGACTTCCGCCTACCATGTAGCGGCTGCTGATTAGCTACCCAAGAAGGCAGGCCGAATCAATCTGAGAAATACGCTGGGATTTAACAACGTAAATCTCGCAAATCCGTCAATTACGTGGATCGCGTAATCAAACCCGAATCACGCCGCCTTCCATCTTCGGGTGCCCCCATAGAAGGAAGCCAACCCCTTATAAAAGGAGAGCCCCCCCCCCCCACAAGAAGAGAGGGAGAAAAGGCGAGCATTGGAAGAGGAGGCGAGAATTGGAAGAGCGAAGGATTTCCGAAAGGCTTGAATTTTCGGGAAGAAGGCCGACACCCTACGGAGAAGCAACCGTCCACCGGTTCCGAAGGAGGAGAGCAGCTCGGGGCCCCAACGCCTTTTCACCGTGCCGGAGCGAGAACTTCCGATCCCCGTCGACGACCCCCCTACAGGTAAGTCCTTCCACCCTCGGCGTTTTATGTATGTTTTTACGACGCTTCATCGAGCTCCGACCGCAAAACACCTTCCCTGTGCAATGGAACGGTCAGAGGACGGACTTGGGTATCATTCCTTCGGAAACACGTCCGAAGGTACCGGTGGCCGCCCTAATGGCCGGGTTAATCCACCCGGCCCGGTTGAGCTTAGTTCATTCGGGACCATTCTGTCGGGTCATTTTACGTGGAAACTCTAAGTTTCCCAGCAGGGTACAGATTTCATCTGATCTCCACAGCTCTATCTCGGGGTCCCGGAAAGATTTTCGGGACGACGCCACCGACAAAGACGCCGACGGTGGTCGTCTGGTTGTACAAACACGTACAACCCAACGGTGCCCGTACGTTTTTCTGGGAGACGTAAGTCTACTCTCCCGATGCCCCGGAAAAGTTTTCGGGATGACACCACCGGCGAGGATGCCAGCGGCGGCCGTTCGGGTGTACGAACACGTACAACCCAACGGTGCCCATACATTTTTCCGGGAGACGTAAGTCTACTCTCCCGATGCTTCGGAAAAGTTTCCGGGATGACGCCACTGGCAATGATGCCGGCGGTGGCCATTCGGCTGTACGAACACGTACGACCCAACGGTGTCCGTTTCTTTTCCGGGAGGCGTAAGCCTACCCTTTTGATACCCCGGAAAGATTTCCAGGATGACGACACCGGTAAGGACGCCGGCGGTGGCCGTTCGGGTGTACGAAATGTACAACCCGATGGTTTCCGTTTCCCTGGAAAATATAAGTCCTCCGTTAAATCCCATGCTTTTACAGACGTCAAGAGGAAAAGGGGTGGGGAAACAGCCAGCAAGCCGCCGGCTGGCCGGTTCAAGTAACCGGCCCCCGTTTCCCCAAAATCCCCATGGGTGCGCATGGAGGGGGGAAACAACCGGCAAGCCGCCGGCTGGCCGGTTCAATGTACCGGCTCCCATTTCCCCAAAATCCCTATGTGTGCGCATGGAAGGGGGAAACAGCTGGCAAGCTGTCGACTGGCCGGTTCAAAGAACCGGCCCCCGTTTCCCAAACATCCCCATGTGTGTGCATGGAAGGGGGAAACAGCCGGCAAGCCAATGTTTGGTAAAAAGTTAGGGGGTTGGATCCGGCTTGCCGCTGGCAGGTCGCTTCAAGGAAGCGGCACCAGGACCCCCAAAAACCCAAATTTGGTAAAAAGTTAGGGGGATGGAGCGGGCTGGCCACTGGCAAGCCACTTCAAGGAAGCAGCTCCCGGACCCTAAAAACCCATATTTGGTAAAAAGTTAGGGTGATGGAGTCGGCTTGCCGCTAGCAAGCCGCTTCAAGGAAGTGGCACCCAGACCCCAAAAACCCACATTTGGTAAAAAGTTAGGGGTATGGAGCCGGCTTGCCGCCGGCAAGCCACTTCAAGGAAGCGGCACCCGAATCCCAAGAAAACCACATCTTCGTGCGAATGATCGGGGAAACAGCTGGCTTCCGCTTGCCACGTAGCGGCTACCGATTGGCTACCTAAGAAGGCAAGCCGAATCAATCTGGAAAATACGACGAGATTTAACCACGTAAATCTCGCAAATCCGCCAATTACGCGGACCGCGTAATCAAGCCGGAATCACGCCGCCTTCCATCTTCGGGTGCCCCCAAAGAAGGAAGGCAACCCCATATAAAAAGGGCGGCCCCCTACACCACTCGGGAGGCCTGAATTTTCTGGGAAGAAGGGGCGAAAATTTGAAATGCGAAGGATTTTCGGAAGGGCGGGATTTCCTGGGAAGAAGGCTGACACCCTCGGGAGAAACGACCGTCCACCGGTTCCGAAGGAGGAAAGCGGCTCGGTGCCCCGACGCCTTTTTGCCATGCCGGAGCGAGGACTTCTGATCCCCGTCGATGATCCCCCCCTACAAGTAAGTCCTTCCATCCTTGCCGTTTTACGTATGTTTTTTACGATGTTTCTTCGAGCCTTGACCGCATAACACCTTCCCTATGCAAGGGAATGGTCGGAGGGCGGACCCGGGTATCATTCCTTCGGAAACACGTCCGAAGGTACTGGTGACCGCCCTCCTGGTCGGGTGAATCCACCCGGCCCGGTCGAGCTCAGTTCACTCGTGACCCTTCTGTCGGCTCAGTTCACTCGTTTCCCAACAAGCTTTACAAGTTTTTATCTGATCCCCACATGTCTTTCTCGGGGTCCCGGAAAGATTTTCAGGATGACGCCACCGGCAAGGAAGCCGGTGGTGGCCGTTCGGGTGTACGAACACGTAGAACCCGACGGTGCCTGTTTATTTTCCGGGAGGCATAAGTCTACCCTCCCGATGCCCTGGAATGATTCCTGGGATGACGTCGCCGGCAAGGAAGCTGGTGGTGGCCGTTCGGGTGTACGAAACGTACAACCTGACGGTTTCCATTTTTTTCTAAGAAACGTAAGTCCCCAAAACTCCCCCATGGGTGCAAAGGGATGGGGGAAGCAGCCGGCTAGCCGCCGGCAGGCCGATTCAAGGAACCGGCCGCCGCTTCCCCAAAACTCCCAAGGGTACAAAGGGATGGGGGAAGCAGCCGGATAGCCGCCGCTTCCCCAAAACCCCCATGGGTACAAAGGGATGGGGGAAGCAGCCGGCTAACCGCCGGTAGGCCGGTTCAAGGAACCGGCTGCCACTTCCCCAAAACCCCCATGGGTATAATGGGATGGGGGAAGCAGCTGGCTAGCCACCGACAGGCCGGTTCAAGGAACCGCCGCTTCGCCAAAACCGCCATGGGTACAAAGGGATGGGGGAAGCAGCCGGCTAGCCGCCACTTCCCCAAAACCCCCCATGGGTGCGAACGGATGGGGGAAGCAGCCGGCTAGCCGCTGCTTCCCCAAAACCCCCCCAAGGGTGCAAAGGGATGGGGGAAGCAGCTGGCTAGCCGCTGGTAGGCCGGTCAAATGGTGCCCATACATTTTTCTGAGAGACGTAAGTCTACTCTCCCGATGCCCCGAAAATTTTTTCGAGATGACACCATCGGCAATGATGCCGGCGATGGTTGTTTGTGTGTACGAACACGTACAAACCAACGGTGTCCATTTCTTTTCTGTGAGGCGTAAGCCTACCCTCTTGATACCCCGGAAAGATTTCCAGGATGACGCCACCGATAAGGATGCCGGTGGTGGCCGTTCGGGTGTACGAAACGTACAACCCGACGGTGTACCCTCTCTTTCATCCAGCTATCACCCGTAAGCCCATGGGTTTCCACCGGCCCCGCCGGTAGATGGACCGAGGTATAGAGAATTGAAAGGTGTTTGTGTGAGCGCATCACCACGTGCGATTGATGGCTCGTTCAACGGAGTCGCCACCTTATTTTTGGGTAGAAAACAAGGAAAACCGGATGGGAAAGTGTCCTTCCACCATTGAAACGATAAAACCAAGGGATTCACGTAAAATCGTGTAACATGAGAGAACTGGATACGGGGCTCAGGGTACTGTTGGGGAAGGTGTTAGGCACTCCCATACAGCCTAGGCATTCCCGGCCTCTCTCCGACTCTAAAACGGAAAACATGATAGTTAATCCGGCCACATACGGCCTCACCCTGGAAAATTTCTTGGGGCGTTTAGAGGGATAACCGTATTCCTTTTGATGAAAATAAACGAGAATAAAGTAAAAAAATGGGAATTGAACAAAGCTGGGATCCATATTGGATCTCCTGGTGAACAGGGCAGAAAAAGATGGGTTTTCGGGGAGCCGACCGTCGGCTACTTGTACCGGTTGACTGGCGGTTGGTTGGCTACTTTCCCAACCCATTAGTGCAGCCATGGGAATTTTGGGGAAATGGGGGCCGGTTCCTTGAACCGGCCAACCGGTGGCTTGCAGGCTATTTCCCTCTTTCAAGCACACCCATGGGGGTTTTGGGGAAACGAGGGCCGGTTCCTTGAACCAGCCAGCTGGTGGCTTGCCGGTTGTTTCCCCCTTCCATACATACCCATGGGGATTTTGGGGAAACGGGGGCCTGTTCCTTGAACCGGGCAACTGCCAGCTTGTTGGCTGTTTCCCCCCTTCATACACACCCATGGGGATTTTGGGGAAACAGGGGTTGGTTCCTTGAACCGGCCAGCTGGCAGCTTGCCGGCTGTTTCCCCCTTCCTTTTGCACCCATGGGGGTTTTGGGGAAGCGGCAGTCGGCGGCTAGCCGGCTGCTTCCCCCATCCCTTTGTACCCATGGGGGTTTTGGGGAAGCGGCTGTCGGTTCCTTTAATCGGCTTGCCGACTGCTTGTCGGCTGTTTCCCCCCTTCATACGCACCCATGGGGATTTTGGGGAAACGGGGGCCGGTTCCTTGAACTGGCCAGCCAACGGCTTGCCGGCTGTTTCCCCCTTCCTTTTGCACCCATGGGGGGTTTTGGGGAAGCGGCGGCTAGCCGGCTACTTCCCCCATCCATTTGTACCCATGGGGGTTTTGGGGAAGCGGCGGCTAGCCGGCTGCTTCCCCCATCCCTTTGTACCCATGGGGGTTTTGGGGAAGCGGCGACCGGTTCCTTGAACTGGCCTACCGGTGGCTCGCCGGCTGCTTCCCCGATCCCTTTGTACCCATGGGGGTTTTGGGGAAGCGGCGGCTAGCCGGCTGCTTCCCCCATCCCTTTGAACAATGGGGGTTTTGAGGAAGCGGCGGCTGGTTCCTTGAACCGGCCTACTAGCGGCTAGCCGGCTGCTTGCCCCTTCCCTTTGCACCCATGGGGGGTTTTGGGGACTTACGTTTCTCAGAAAAAAAATGGAAACCGTCGGGTTGTACGTTTCGTACACCCGAACGGCCACCATCGGCTTCCTTGCCGGCGGCGTCGTCCCGGGAATCTTTCCGGGGCATCGGGAGGGTAGACTTACGCTTCCCGGAAATGAAACGGGCACCGTCATGTTGTACGTATTCGTACACCCGAATGGCCACCGCCGGCTTCCTTGCCGGCGGCGTCATCCTGGAAATCTTTCCAGGACCCCGAGAAAGACATGTGGGGATCAAATAAAAACTTGTAAAGTTTGTTAGGAAACTTTTGAGTTTCCACGTAAAAAGACCCGACAGAGGGGTCATGACTGAACCGAGCTTGACCGGGCTGAGTGGATTCAGCCGGCCAGGAGGGCGGCCACCGGTACCTTTGGATGTTTTTCCGAAGGAATGGTACCCGAGTCTGTCCTCCGACCATTCCCTTGCATAGGAAGGGCGTTATATGGTCGGGGCCCGAGAAAACATCGGAAGGACGTACGTAAAAACGGCGAGGGTGGAGGAACTTACTTGCAGGGGGGGGTCATCGACGGGGATCGGAAGTCCTCGCTCTGGTGCGGTGAAGGGACGTCGAGGCTCCGAGTTGCTTTCCTCCTTTAGAACTGATGAACGGTCGTTCCACCTGGGGGCGTCCGCCTTCTTTCCCGAGAATTCCAACCTCCTCCGAAAATTTCAGTCTCTCCTTCCCGGAAATTCAAGCCTACTGAGTGGTGTAGGGGGGCCGCCCTTTTTATAAGGGGTTGCCTTCCTTCTTTGGGGGCGCCCGAAGATGGAAGGCGGTGTGATTCCGGCTTGATTACGCAGTCCGCGTAATTGGCGGATTTGCGAGATTTACGTAGTTAAATCTCGTTGTATTTTCCAAATTGATTCAGCTTGCCTTCTTGGGTAGCCAACCGGCAGCCGCTACGTGGTAGGCGGAAGCTGGCTGTTTCCCTGATCATTCACACGAAGATGTGGTTTTTGGGATTCAGGTGCCGCTTCCTTGAAGCGGCTTTCTGGTGGCAAACCGGCTCTATCCCCCTAACTTTTTACCAAATGTGGGTTTTTGGGGATCCGGGTGCCGCTTCCTTGAAGCAGCTTGCCGGCGGCAAGCTGGCTCCATCCCCCTAAGTTTTTACCAAATGTGGGTTTTTGGGGGTCTGGGTGCCGCTTCCTTGAAGTGGCAAGCTGGCTCCATCCCCCTAACTTTTTACCTGATGTGGGTTTTTGGAAGTCCGGGTGTCGCTTCCTTGAAGCGGCTTGCCGTCGGCAAGCCGGCTCCATCCCCCTAACATTTTACCAAATGTGGGTTTTTCGGGTCTGGGTGCCGCTTCCTTGAAGCGGCTTGCCGGTGGCAAGCCGGCTCCACCCTCCTTTAAGCATGGGGTCAACAGAATGCCCCTCCCTAGGCGAGGTTGTATGACTTTTGATGAAGGAAACCAACATCCTAGGGTTGAATGACCCTCCATGCGTAGACGGTAGGTTCTGCGAGATTTCACGCTTTCGTGAATTATCTATTGTAGGTCGAACAATAGAATCGGGCTTACACCCTCGGTCACTTGACCAGGGGATGCCATATTGCTAGCCGGTTGGTTGCGCGGCAGCCACCTTGTGGGTGCCTGTGACTGGGTAACTAGGTGAAAAGTGTTCGTGTATCGTGCTCGAAGGTTGGGCTGTATCTCCCCACGTCTTAGATCTTGAACGGCTGATCATGCGGCAACCACCTTGTGGGAGACGACCACCGGGATGTGATGTGAAGGCTTCACGTGTTACTTTTCTAAAAGTTGTTGTGAATAGTCACATCATGCTTTTTGTGACATTACTTTTCGTCTGGTTGGTTACGTGGTTGCCGCCTCCCACGAGGCGGCAACTGGCTAAGGATGTGGTACATTGCTTTTTCAAAAGCTGCCATTGTCACAGCGGTCATGTCGTACCTTTGTGACTTTACTTTCGAGCTGGCTATTCACGCGGTTGCCGCTTAGCAGGAGGTGGCAACCGGCTGGTGATATAATTGAAAAAGCTACAACGGACGCAGTAAATGGTCACGTTGTACTTTTGTGATTTTACCTTCGAGCCGGCTGTTCACACGGTTGCCGCCTAGCAGGAGGCGGCAACCAGCTGGTGACAATTGAAAAAGCTGCAACGGACGCAGTGAATGGTCACGTCGTACTTTTGTGATTTTACCTTCGAGCCGGCTATTCATGTGTTTTCCACCTAGCAGGAGGTGGAAATTGGATGAAGGCCTCATGTGCTTCTATACTTTTCTCAATTTTCGTTTGTCTTTTTCGGTTTCCGTGCAACTTTCTCGGTTACCGTGCCTTGACCATACCTTTTAAGAGTTGTCAGGAATCATTTCAGCTTTCTTGATTTTTGTGCAATCAGTTTTTTAAACGGTTGCCGCTTCCAACCACGTGGAATCTGGGTAACTCATTTTCCTATAAATAGAGGGGAGGTCGTTGAAGATTTTCTCATCCCTCCCTCTCGTTTTCACTTCTACCTTGAGTTCTCGTTTGGATTTTCTTCCATCTTTCCTTAATTTCTTCCCTTGAGCGTTAATCAATATGCCTCGCACCAAAAATGTAATGGGGCATGTCCACCAATCTGCTTCTGGGTCTGCACGATGTTGGTTCGATCTTCTACCGGCGACTTTGAGGAACATGCCGGTGGAGGAGCTGAACTGTCCTAACCGGGCCGAGTTGGCCCGCTTGGCCATTTTCTTTGAATTAACTAGCATTGGTTGCGATGCTACTTCAGCCGAGGCCATGTCTCACTGGTGGTTGGGAGAATGGTGACGGAGCTCTGGTGCTTCTAGCTCACGTGTGCCAGTGGAAGGCGAGGCTTCCGCGGAGACTCCCCTTCAAAGCTCGCAGCGCCGGATGCGTCGCAAGGCCACTGTGGACTGGCAACAGCGTCTCGCCAAAACTCCATCAGGGCCGTTCGAGATTCCTGATGATGTGGCGTCGGAGGCGGGATCGGTCCGGCTGGCGCTCCCTTGGTATCGAACTCCGACAGGTTTCGAGGAGGAGGCGGCTGACGGCGTGGCTCCCCTAGAAATTGATCAGGATTTGGCATCCCCAATTGACGGTCGCTTGGCTGTCAAGACGACGTTACATGGGAGGCCGGCAAAGTTCGACCGATTGCCGGAGGTGGAGTAGCTGTTTGCCAAGCAAGGTTTGCTTCCTTTCGTCCGGGACTTCCACCAGGTCGAGACCGTCCCCGGCTTGGTTGCTGAGATGTACTCCAACCTATCAGAGGTGGAGTCGCGACTTTATCTGAGCCTTCAGTCGGGACTGATAGAATTGTCTAACGCGCTTCTGTTCGAGGTGTTGGGACTCCACTTCACCGGTATGGACATTTTCTCCCCCCTGTCGAACATTCCTTGGAGCATCAGCGACATCAATGCGGCAGTTGCCGCGGATGCCGATTTTGACCAACGGATCGTTAAGGCTCGGCACCTGAACCCGGTCACCCACCTCGTCTCCTTTGTCCTCAACAACACAATCCTCTCGAAAGGGGGGCATTGGGATGAAGTTAGCGTGGCGACTTACCTTGCGACTTTCGCGGTGGTAACGGGTTGCCAAGTGAACTGGGCGGCGGCGGTTCGGCACCAGATGCGTGGCGTGATTCTCCCAGTTTGGCGGCCTCCCAGCCAGTTGCTCTTTGGGGAGGCGATGGTGGAGCTGGCCCACTTCCTCCGTATCTCAACCAGAGGCCAGCAGAGGGTTCCGCTCCAGACCTGACCCATTACATCAGTCGACTTGGGTCGGTACGAGAGGCTTGCCTCTAAGCGGTCTAGCTCATCATCTAGTGGGCGGTCAACCGGGTGCCGTCCTCCTACTCCTGCTTCTGCTTCACGGTCTACCGGTGGAACTTCTCTAAACCCGGATTATGCCGAGGATTTGCTTCACCGTCTCTATGCTCGAGACAAAGTGATTATCCGACTGTTGAGTCGAGAAGATCGGTTGATCCGGCTAGTCGACCGGATAGAGCGGTGGGAGCGGGCTCGTGACCTACGGAGGCGGGAGCGCCAAAGAATCGACCCCTGGAGATTTGAGCCCCGGAGGTTTGAACCCTTAGAGTCTTCTGAGGAGGAGTAGTCTGTTTGTACCCCGCCCTTTTTAAATGATGAATAATATCTTAACTTTAATGGAAACTTCTCCATAACTATCTTCTCGAGTGTTCTTGTGAGTTTGTGGGCGAGATTCGGAGTAACGACTCTAAGACCACGTTCGTGCCATGTTGGGAATTTTAGGGAAGCCGGTAGCCGGGTTATCTTATCGGCTTGCTAGACCAGTGGCTGGTCGGCTGCCTTCTCGACCCATTTGTGCAGCCATGGGGTTTTGGGGAGACGGGGGTCGGTTCCTTGAACCGGCCAGCCGGCGGCTTGTCGGCTGTTTCCCCCTTCCATGCGCACCCATGGGGGGTTTTGGGGAAACGGGGGCCGGTTCCTTGAATCGGCCAGCCGGCGGCTTGCCTGCTGTTTCCCCCTTCCATGAGCAGCTGTGGGGGTTTTGGGGAAAAGGGGGCCGGTTCCTTGAACCAGCCAACCGGCAGCAAGCCGGCTGTTTCCCCCTTCCATGCGCACCCATGGGGGGTTTTGGGGAAACGGGGGCCGGTTCCTTGAACCGGCCAGCCGGTGGCTTGCCGGCTATTTCCCCCTTCCATGCGCACCCATGGGGGGTTTTGGGGAAACGGGGGCCGATTCCTTGAACCGGCCAGCCAGTGGCTTGCCGGCTGTTTCCCCCTTCCATGTGCGGCCATGGGGGTTTTGGGGAAACGGGGGCCGGTTCCTTGAATCGGCCAGCCGGTGGCTTGCCGACTGTTTCCCCCCTCCATGCGCACCCATGGGGGTTTTGGGGAAACGGGGGCCGGTTCCTTAAACCGGCCAGCCAGCGGCTTGCCAGCTGTTTCCCCCTTCCATGCGCACCCATGGGGGGTTTTGGGGAAACAGGGGCTGGTTCCTTGAACCGGCCAGCCGGCAGCTTGTCGGCTGTTTCCCCCTTCCATGTGCAGCCATGGGGGTTTTGGGGAAATGGGGGCGGGTTCCTTGAACTGGCCAACCGGCTGTTTCCCCCTTCGATGCGCACCCATGGGGGGTTTTGGGGAAACGGGGGCCGGTTCCTTGAACCGGCCAGCCGGCGGCTTGCCGGCTGTTTCCCCCTTCCATGTGTGGCCATGGGGGTTTTGGGGAAATGGGGGCTGGTTCCTTGAACCAGCCAGCCGGCGGCTTGCCGGCTGTTTACCCCTTCCATGCGCACCACCCATGGGGGGTTTTGGGGAAATGGGGGCCGGTTCCTTGAACCGGCCAGCCAGCGGCTTGCCGGCTGTTTTCCCCCTCCATGCACACCCATGGGGGTTTTGGGGAAATGGGGGCTGGTTCCTTGAACCGGCCAGCTAGCGGCTTGGCGGCTGTTTCCCCCTTCCATGTGCGCACCCATTGGGGGTTTTGGGGAAACGAGGGCCGGCGGCTTGGCGGCTGTTTCCCCCTTCCATGTGTGGCCATGGGGGTTTTGGGGAAACGGGGGCCGGTTCCTTAAACCGGCCAGCCAACGGCTTGCCGGCTGTTTCCCCCTTCCATGCGCATGGGGGGTTTTGGGGAAACGGGGGTCGGTTCCTTGAACCGGCCAGCCGGCGGCTTGCCGGCTGTTTCCCCCCCTCCATGTGCACAATGGGGATTTTGGGGGTGCTAGGAACCGGGTTTCCTTACCGGTTTGCCGGTGGCGGGCCGGTTGTACACCTGACCCATACGTCTAAGTATGGTTTTCAGGGTGCCGACAACCCGGTTTCCTTACCGGTTTGCCGTTGGTGGGCCGGTTACATACCCGACCCATACGTCTAAGTATGGTTTTCGGGGTATGTTGAGGAGTCGATCGTACCTGGGTACTGGTGGCGGTGGCCAGTCGTTTTACTTGGTAACCGACTGATTTTTTTGTGCGTTGTCTCGTCTTGCGCGGGTTGTGGTCTGGGCGTCCAACGGTTTGAGCTGGCGTGCATGGGCAAACTTTCCTCACCTTCGCCTGGGATAGTTGACGTTCTGACTTGGGTTGTGTTGAGGAGTCGAACGTTCTCGGGTAATGGTGACGGTGGCCGGCTGATCTTACCTGGCAACCGGTTATTTTGCCTGCACTTTTGATTATACATTAGTTCCAAAGGTGGAGAAGGAGTGTTGTCCCTTCCCCTCATACATGAATATTCATGCCGTGTTGTGTAGAAAGGTCGGGACGTTTTCTGGTGACTCCTTTTCTGGCATTTTGTTTCGTTGCTTCTGTATAGGGGTTTTCAAGCGGGTGCCTGTGATGGAGTTTGCGCAAGGTAGCTGTTCTGACCCAATCGTGCTATCTGGACCTGCAGGGGAATGAAAGGTGGCTCGCCTAACGTCAAGAGATAACTGCTTGGACATTCACGCATGTGAGTTTGGGAACATAGTTCCCTTGTCCAGCAGAAGTGACCCTTAGGCGACAAAGACGGGTCGAGAGGAGAGATCCGAGAGTTGTCCTTTTGCCCATAGTCATGCTGATTCATCATCACTAGTTCGCTCTGGGGTTGTAGAAATGATGGGTAGAATCATGCGGGTTCCGAAAATGTGGGCATCGGAACCTAGGGGTGGAAGCGACTTTCAGCGGGATGCTAAGCCCAATGTTAACGACTTAGCTGGGATGTCAAGCCCTAGGATAAGAGAAAAAGGGAGAAATGGGTGTCGGCAAATGGGTTTCGGCACCCGGTTGTATTGGCGGACTTCGATGGGTTGCCAAGCCCTGAAAGAAGGGGATACTTGGTCAATCGCGACAAGCCGGGTATTGGACTGCCAACAGATGGCGGAATCCTAAGATCTACCTTTCCCTTACACAGGAGTCCATATGCTTTCAGGACTTAGCAACAAGTAACTTTTCCTTTTCTTTTCTTTTTCT
>JAMKPZ010001541.1:0-20238 GCA_024699675.1 Amphibolis antarctica | reverse complement strand
TTTTGCATATTAGTTTTTATTGTAATGCATGTAGTTGTAGTTACATTGTACTTTTTAATTCCTAGTGTAGAAATTAGTGTAATGGTTAATGGTAGGATTTTATTTACATTGCAACTAACCTTTTCAAGTAGAATAAATCGAGTTTTACTATTTGTTATGGAATATGTGAATATGTGAATGTGTGAATATGGTTTTGTTTTGTGTGAATGTTGTGTATTTGTACATAAAGTTTTATAGCCTTGGTGTTTTGTAAAGTTATGTTTCTTTCATTTTATTGATTGATATCGGAATTTATGAAAATTACTAGTTCCTTGTGGATCGACCCATACTTGCATGTTACCTACAATGGGCACCGTGCGCTTGTGGAGTTTATAAATTTTAAAATGAACGGGTGTTTATTTTGACAACCTAAAAAACCCGTACAGGCAGCTGTCGGCTGGAGTGGCGGCTGGAAGATTGGGTCTACAACAAGAGTGGTGACGACATCGTATTATTCAGTGTGTGGCCTCTCCGGGACACAAATGGTTGGCCTAGGTGGGATTACTGAGCCAATCCCTTGCTGTTGGTAGCATGCCAATTGGTGAGCTAGGAGGGTCTGCTCGAAGTGTCCTAGTCGAGGTGGCAGGAAGGCGTCGGCCCCTCCTATGCCCTCAGTGTTTGAGGACGGCTGGTAGGATAGGTCGGTGTTTCGTGCAGGAGCAGGCTTGTTACCTTTAGTTTCAGTGGCCGAGGGAGTGGGCGGCGGCACAGAAGTTGCCGCAGTGATGGAAGGGGATGATCCGGATGCCGCAGCGGAACCAATGGCCATAGCTCTTGCTTGCGAGCTGGTCTAGATAGGGGGAGCCAGTGAGGTCCAGAACTTGCAAACGGCAGTGGTCTGCGAGGACACTCTTCTCGAAGAATCTGCAGGGGTCTGCAAAGATCTGCAAGGATACCAAAGAAGGGTGATGCGGTTCAGTGCATTTGGAAGCGGTTTCGCTTAGCAATTGTGACAAGTATGTTAAAAATCCTAACAAAAAAAGCTGACTACAAAAGAGCCATACGAGCGAGAGTTTGAGCCACTTAATTGATAAAAACATAGCAAGTCTCCCCAACGAAGTCGCCAAAAATCTGTACCCTCTCTTTCATCCGGCTATCACACGGAAGCCCATGGGTTTCTGCCGGCCCCGCCGGCGGATGGGCTGAGGTATAGAGAATTGAAAGGTGTTTGTGTGAGCGCATCACCACATGGGGTGGATGGCTCATTGAACGAAGTTGCCACCTTATATTTGGGTAAAAAACAAGGAAAACCGGATGGGAAAGTGTCCTTCCACCATCAAAATGATAAAACCACGAGAATCATGTAAAATCATGTAACATGAGAGAACTGGAGATGGGGCTCAGGGTACTATTGGGGAAGGTCTTAGGCACCCCCAGACAGCTCGGGCATTCCCGGCCTCTCTCCGGCTCTAAAAAAGGAAAACTACGACAGTTAGTCCGACCACACATGGCCTCATCTTGGAAAAATTTCTAGGGCATCGGGAGGAATAACCTTGTCCCTTCCGGTGAAAACAAGTGAGGGTTGACCAATGTGATGATTCGCATGGGGTTCGATGATAAATGGGAGAGAGAAGGATACGGCGGTCACCATTACGGACCGTTCGGCTGAAGAGCCGAAGGTCTGGTAAGATGGCCAGCTGGAACGCCAGATTTTTGGGTAAAAACACCGGTTGCGCGTATCATGCCGCCTCTCCTATTAGGGACAAGGGTTCATGTTCCTCGCGTGGCCAGGATCGGCACGGATGTATGTCGGTGGCCTCATCCCGGAAGCCTCTTCGGGGCATCGGGATGGCAGCTTTGCTCCTCTCGGAAAAATGGGAACCATCGAGTTATACATGTTCATACACCCGAGCGGCCGCCGCCAGCAAGGATGCATGTCGTCTCGGAAATCTTTCTAGGGCATCAGGAGGGTAGACTTACACCTCTCGGAAAAATGGGAACCGCCGACAAGGATGCATGCCGGTGGTGTATCTCTCTATCTCTCATCGTATCACGCGATGCCAGTTAGTTCTACCCGGCTACCTCACAAAAGGGGAGTATGTTGCCTTAGTTGGAGGTTTTGGGGAGCCGGCTTCTGGATTTTTCTACCTGTTTGCCGACGGCAGGCCGGCTGGTTCCCTGAGCCATTTGCGCAAATGTGGGTTTTTGGGGAGCCGGCGGGGATTGAAAGTCCTCGCTCTGGTGCGGCGAGAGGGCGTCAGGGCTCCGAGCGGTTCTCCTCCTTTAGAACTTTCGGCCGGCGTCTTCTCTAAGGGGTCTCGAGCGTGCCTGAGGAGCATCTCCTGCGTCCGAACGAGCATTTTTCAAGAGGGTGGAAGCGTACTGAATGGGGTGGAAGGTCGCCTCTTTTATAAGGGGTCACCTTCCTTATTTTGGGGGACCCAAAGATGGAAGCCGGTGCGCATCCCAATTTAATAACGCGATCCGCGTGATTGATTGATTGCGAGATTCAAGTGGTTAAATCCCATCGTATCTTTCTAATTGATTCAGCTTGCCTTTCTAGGTAGCTAACTGGTTGTCGCTACGTGGACGGCGGATACTGGCCGATTCTACCCGGCCACCCCACGAAGGTGAGCATGTGGGCTTAGTTTGGGGTTTTTGGGAGCTGGCCACCGGATTTTTCTACCGATTTGCCGGTGGCTGGCCGACTGGTCCCTCATTCCTTGGTTCAAATATCTGTTTCATGGGAGCTGGCTGCCGGGTCTTTGTACCAATTTTCCAGCAGAAGGCCGGCTGGTTCCTCGTTCTTTGGTTCAAATATGGGTTTTAAGGGAGCCGGCTGCCAGGTCTTTATATCAGTTTTCTGATGGCAGGCCGGTTGGTTCCCCGTTCCTTGGTTCAAGCATGGGGGTCAACATGCGGAAACCGGCTGCATATGTCGAAACCCCTCAAGCGGATGCCGCCTTCGGGCACTCAAGAAGACAGTGTTCACCAGGGAGTTTCCTGTATGATTCAGGAAAGTCTGCTGGCTCAACTCGGGAGATATGGGAGGCTGTTGAAGCTCGATGGTTCCCAAGTTGATGAGACATTGGATAACTTATCTCAGCGTCCGGCAGTGGTCAGTTACGTGGCTAGCAGATCTGTGATACTCGCAGTACTGCTGCGAGTTGTACCAGGCGGGAAGAACAGCCAGGGGTGGTCTGACAGGAGGGAGTTTGAGCAGCGTTTGGGCCCTGTGGAACACCTGGCTCAGTGGTTCTGAGAGTGGCGTATATTCTGTTACGCGCGACTGCTATGGTTGCAGGGGTGGCTGGTGTGGTTCCCGCAGTTGCTGCTAAACGGGGCACTGTTTGTTAGCACCTGTTTGACCCCATTTTGCCCTTGGTTCCTTTGCCAAGAGGATACCGAGGGCATTGCTTGCCATTGCTGGTGAGCTGGCGGCTCGAGTGCGGCTGCCGGGGGTGGAGCCTTGGGCCTCCAGGGCTATTGGTTTGGGGCCGCTCAGGTGGTGTAGACCGGCTGCTGAATTGGGGTGATCGCTTGTGGATGATACTTCTGGACCGAGGCGTATACCTGTTGCGGCTGGTATGGTGGCGGCGCGGCAGCCACGATAGTCACTGGAGATGGACGCTCGTTGTCGTTCCTCCGGGAGTCGCGGTTGTTCCCTGTGTTGTCGCCTATGACCGGTGGCCTGGGACAGATGCTTCCCCCGATGTTGACCTCGAATGGAAGGGCTGAGAATCTCCCCAGCTTCAAGAATCCCTCGAGGCGACTGCAGACTTTGATTAACAGGGAGAAGGTTGAGTACGACTGAATGCACAGGAGTGCCGCTAGTGATGGCTGAGCACCTTGTACAATCATGTCCAGAGAGTCATCCTGGATGGGTTTGTCCCAGATTTGGGATGCCAGGGCCGTCCATTTGCTGACGTAGCCACTAAACGGCTCATTCTCACGTTGGTAGAGGTAGCGGAGATCCTCAAACGTGGGTGCTAGGTCCAAGTTGTATGCGTACTGTTCCTGGAACATGTACGCCAGCTACTCCCAAGTGTAGATCTTCGTCAAATCTAAGGACATGTACCAGGATAGTGGAGGTCCTTGGATAGATTTCTGGAACAGCCAGACGAGGAGCTTCTCCTCGTGTTGCAATGCTGCCATGTCTCCGTAGAAGGCTTGGAGGTGTGCACGAGGGTCACCATGCCTGTTTTATTTAACTAGTTCGAGCATCTTGAAGTCAAGAGGAAGCATCACCTCCGGATAGAAACAGAGCTTCTGGAAGGAACAAGAGGGTTTCAGTGGGCCGAACTTCATGTTCCGGAAGGATGCCTCCAGTTCGGCTATCCTCTGCAGTAGTTGCCCTTGCAGGTCTAGCATCGGTGTGGCAGTAGTGGCAACTGGAAGAATTGGCCCACGACAGGAGTAGTGACAACGTCATATTCTTCAGTATTTAACCATTGCTCTTGCTTGTGAGTGGGTCTGGATAGGGGGAGCCAGCGGGGTCTGAAACTTGCAAGTTGCAGAGATCTGCGAGGGGAATCTACATGGAGCATTTCTAGGGATCTGCAGGGGAACCAAAGAAGGGTGATTCGATTTAATGCATTTGAAAGCAACTTTGCTTAGAAAATGTGATAAGTATGCTAAAATTCCTAGCGGGAAACAAAAAAGATTAACTGTAAAAGAGCTGTACGAGTGAGAGTTTGAGTCACTTAATTGAAAAAAACGCAGTGAGTCTCCCCAGCGAAGTCGCCAAAAATCTGTACCCTCTCTTTCATCCGGCTATCACCCAGAAGCCCATGGGTTTCCGCCGGTGGAGTCGGCGGATGGACCGAGGTACAGAGAATTGAAAGGTGATTATGTGAGCGCATCACCACATGGGGTGGATGGCTCGTTGAACGGAGTCACCACCTTACTTTTGGGTAGAAAATAAGGAAAACTGGATGAGGAAGTGTCCTTCCACCATTGAAATAATAAAACCACGAGAATGACGTGAAATTGTGTAACGATATACGAAACATGAGAGAACTGGATACGGGGCTCAAGGTAATGTTGGGGAAGGTGTTAGGCACCCCTAGACAACTCGGGCAATCCTGGCCTCTCTTTGGATCTAAAACGAAAAACCACGAAAGTCATCCCAGCCAAACGTGGCCTCATCCTGCAAGTCTTTCCAGGGGATCGTAAAATTCTCTGGTGATCGGGAACCGCCCAGGTGTACATACTCATACACCCGGACTGCCGACGTCAGCAAGGATGCATGCCGACGGCATCATCCTAGAAGTCTTTTTGGGGGATCGAGAGGGTAGGCTTACTCCTCCCGGAGATTGGGAACTGTCGGGTCGTACATGCTCGTATGCCGGAGCGGCCGATGCTGGCAAGGATGCATGCTGGTGTACCCTCTCTTTCATCCGGCTATCACTCGGAAGCCCACGGGTTTCCACTAGCCCCACCGGTGGATGGGCTGAGGTATAGAGAATTGAAATGTGTTTGTGTGAGCGCATCACCACGTGTGGTTGATGGCTCGTTGAACGGAGTCACCACCTTATTTTTAGGTAGAAAACAAGGAAAACCGGATGGGAAAGTGTCCTTCCACCATCGAAACGATAAAACCACGGGAATCATGTAAAATCGTGTAACATGAGAGAACTGGATACGGGGCTCAGGGTACTGTTAGGGAAGGTGTTAGGCACCCCCAGACAGCCCGGGCATTCTCGGCCTCTCTTCGGCTCTAAAATGGAAAACTACTATAGTCAGTCTGACCACATGTAACCTTTCCCAGGAAAACCTTCTGGGGCCGCCGGACAGCTAGTTGGATATACCGGCTGCCGCGTCCTATCCCCGTACTAGAGATGAGAACTTGCATTATTACTTGGCCGGGGCCGGCAAGGATGCATGCCCGAGACGACATCTCGGAAATCTTTCCGGGGCATCGGGAATGTAGACTTACATTTCTTGGAGATTGCAGACTGGCTACCGGTTTTTATATCGGTTCACTGGGGGCAGGCTGGCAGATTCCCCGAACCATCTATGCCAAGAGGGGTTTTCGGGGAACCGGTGGCCGGCGGCAAGCCGGTTGGTTCCCCGAACTGTATGTGCAAAGATGGGTTTTCGGGGAACCGGTGGCCGGCGGCAAGCCGGTTGGTTCCCCGAACTGTATGTGCAAAGATGGGTTTTCGGGGAACCGGTGGCCGGTAGTTTATACAGGCTTGCCGGCGGCAAGCTGGTTGGTTCCCCGAACTGTATGTGCAAAGATGGGTTTTTGGGGAACCGGTGGCCGGTTGTTTGTACCGGCTTGTCGACGGCAAGCAGGTTGGTTCCCCGAACCATATGTGCAAAGATGGGTTTTCGGGGAACCGGTGGCTGGTTGTTTGTACCGGCTTGCCGGCAGCAAGCCGGTTGGTTCCCCGAACCATATGTGTAAAGATGGGTTTTCGGGGAACCGGTGGCCAGTTGTTTGTATCGGCTTGCCACGGAAGTCGGTTGGTTCCTCAAACTGTATGTGTAAAGATGGGTTTTCGGGGAACCGGTGGCCGGTTATTTATACCGACTTACCGGCGGTAAGCCAGTTGGTCCCCCGAACTGTATGTGTAAAGATGGGTTTTCGGGGAACCGGTGACCGGTTGTTTGTACCGGCTTGCCAGTGGCAAGCCAGGTGGTTCCCTGAGTCATCAGTACATAGATGTCCGTTAAAGCATGGGGTTTTAATGGTGGCGTCATCCTGGGAACTTTTCCAGGGCATCGGGAGAGTAGACTTACGTCTCTCGGAAAAACTGGGTGGAGTTTCGGAAGAGAATGCAACAGGTCGGTCTTGTTTACTGGCTTGAGGGGAGGGGCAGAATGCCCCTACTTCTGTCCCGAAGTGTTGGCTAGTGTTTTGAAAGATGTTGCCCAGACTAAGTAGGCCAGCTGTCCTGACTCCATGATGTAGGGCCCCCATTGGTGGCGAGCGGTTTCTGGTTGATTTGACTAGTGCCTGAGAGATTGGTGGTTTGCTGTGTCGAGCGAGAGACTTGGTATGATTGCCAAGTCCCGATTGACTTGATCGGGTTGCCAAGTCAGTGGCTGCTGAGGACGCAGCTGCCGGTGCACTTGTGCGTGGGATGCCAAGCCCTACTGTTGAAGGAGCGGGTTCCAGCATGAGTCGCACGGAAGCCATCAAGCTTACCTTTTGATGTTGATGACCTGCAAGCCTGGAGTGTTCCCACCTAGGTCATCAGGTGGGTGTTGCTGTGCTAGTTTGAAGGAGAGGGGGAAGGAGCGCAGCTTGTCATCTCCTTTCCCTGTACAAACCAGTCGGATGCTACATCCATTTTCGAAGTTCCTCCCTGTAGGATTGGCACTGGCGAGGGAGGTCGGTGAAGAGTTGGGTCCCCGGTGCACACCGAAGATTCTCCGAATAGTCGCAGTAGGCCGTCTTCTGGCTCTTGATCTGGTTGGGGGTTGTCCTCCCAAGGCTCCATTCGTCTAGACAGATAGTCATAACCATTTGGGTTCTGGAGACCCGGAGGTGAGGCGGTAGCCGGTTTCGGTGTCGGGTGCAGTGACCCGGACGACGCCACAGCTGCTACAGATTGTCCTGGGTGGTAGTAATTTTCCGCCAGTATGACGGTGACCTCTCCCTTCCATAGGAACTTAAGCATCCTATGAAGGGTGGAAGGCACAATGGAATTTTGGTGGAGAAATGGGCAGCCCAGGATAAGATTGTAGCTTGGGGGAATGTCTACCACGTGCATAGGAACCTTGAAGGTGGCTGGTCCGATGACGAGGGTGAGGACGACTTCACGTTTGGCTTCGTGCAGAGTGCCGTCGAACCCTCTCATCACCCGGTCGGTGGGGAACAAGTCTTGCTCTTTGATTCCCAGCTTGTGCAAGACTTGTAGTAGGCACAGGTTTAACCCGGATCCATCGTCGATCATTACCATGGGGATGCAGAGGTCCTTGTATTGCACCTGAATGTACAAGGACAAGTTGTGATCGGTCCCGACTGGTGAGAGGTCTAGATCTGAGAAGTAGATGAAGGAGGGGGCTATTACTATGGCCACCATTCCTTGTATGGCCCCGGGAGTGAGACTTTGGTCCACTTTGGCCACCTGCAGTGCTTTGAGGAGGGTTTCCCGGTACTCGGTAGAGGATCGGAGCAGGTCCCATAGAGAGATGTCGGCCTGTATCCCTTGCAGCTGGATTGACAGGTCCAGGAGTGATCGCGACTAGATGGCCAATGCTGAGGAGGTGGCTGCCGGCCCTGCTGAAGCGGCAGCCGATGGTTGATTATTGGTTGAAGTTTGTCCTGCTATTCCCGGGATGGAGATTCCTCCGGGGCGCGACTGTGGCTGATACACCTAGCCCGACCTGGTTATAGCCGTACATGTGGATGGCTGTTCTATCCCCTTGCCTTTATGTTGTTCGGAAGTGAGTGTGGCCAGAGGGGAGGGCCTGGAGAGCAGCTGCTTTGCCAGGTGTGCTTGGAGTGGCGCCAGCGTTGCAGTCACTGGAGAGGCCGTGCCGACTGGAGTGCCGATCGTGGACACAAAGCCGGCGGTTGAGGCTTTGGGGATCGGAGGTACTGCCGGGATGACTGTCCTGACAGGGGCAACAAGTGAGTAAGGAATTACCTTGGGCTGAGCCCGTATGGTTTTCCCGACGGCCGGCTCCCTTGACGCGGCAACCAGTTCTTTTGACGTGGCAACCGTAGGCGCCACCAATGAAGAATTTTTCTGTGGGTGGGGATGACGCCTGTTGTGGTGTAGGCCTTGAAGACTTCCTCCTTCTCCGGTGGCCGCTGATGGTGAGGATGGAGGTCCGGAGTTGTTGGTAGTATGGCCGGAGCTCCTCCAGTGTCGGTGGATGGTTGGCTGGACGGATGAGGTTGACGGGGTTCAGCCAGGGAGTTCCTGCATCTAGCGGCCATGCCAAAGAGAGGGATTTTCTTGTCCCTCATCCGTGCCTGGTTGGATAGGGGGAAACCGGCTGCATAGGACAGAACCCTTCGAGCGAGTGCCTCCTTCGGGCACCTAAGAAGATAGCATTGACCTGGGAGTTGCCTGCATGATTTGGGAAGGTATGCTGGCCCAACTCTGAGGGTACGAGAGGTTGTTGAAGCTCAATGGTGCCTTAGTTGATAAGCCTCTGAATAGCTTGTCTCAACGTTCGGCAATGATCCGTGGCGTGGCCAGCAGACCTGTGGTACTTGCAATACTGCTGCGAATTCTACCAGGCAGGAAGAGCAGCTGGAGGTGGCTTGATAGGGGGGAGTGTGAGCAGTGCCTGGGCCCGGCAGAATACTTGGCTTAGCGGTTCAGAAAGCGGCGTGTATTCTGTAATGCGCGGCTGTTGCAGCTGCGGGGGCGGTTGGCGTGGCCCACGTTGTTGCTGATCGGGGCGTTGTTCGTTAATGCCTGGGCGATTTCCTCCTTGTCCCTGGTTTCTTTGTCGAGAGGTTGTCGGGGACGTTACCTGCCACTATTGGCTGGCCGGCGGCTCGGAGGCGGCTGCCGAGTGTGGAGCCTTGGGCCTCCAAGGTTGTTGATTCGGGGCTGCTCGAGTGGTGTAGACCGGCTGTTGAACTGGGGTGATTGCCGACGGATGGTACTCCTGGGCCGAGGCGTATACCTGTTGCGGTTGGTATGGTGGTGGTGGTGCTGCCACAACGGCCACGGGAGCCGGACGGCTGTTGTCACTACTTCGGGGGCCGCGGTTGTTCCCCATGTTATCGCCTGGGGCCGGTGGTCGTGGACGTGCGTTTCCTCCGAGGCCGGCCCCGAATGGAAGAGCTGAAAATCTCCCCAACTTCAAGAATCCTTCTAGGCGGCTACCAGCTTTGATTAACTGGGAGAAAGTTGAGTATGACTGGATGCATAAAAGGGCCGGCAGTGATGGTTGAGCACCTTGTACAATTATGTCTAGAGAGTCTTCTTCCGTAGGTTTCTCCTGAATTTGGGATGCTAGGGCCCGCCACCTGCTGACATAGCTGCTGAATGGCTCATTCTCACGTTGGCGAAGGCAATGGAGATCTTTCAACTTTGGTGCCAGGTCCAAGTTATACGCGTACTGTTCCTGGAACATGTACGCCAACTGTTCCCAAGTGTAGATCTTTGTTAAGTCTAAGGACATGTACCAGGAAAGTGCAGGTCCTTGGAGAGATTTCTGGAATAGCTGGACGAGGAGCTTCTCCTCGTGTTGTGGTGCCGCCATGTCTCCACAGAAAGCCCGGAGGTGCGCACAAGGATCCTCGTGCCCGTTGTATTTGACCAATTCAGGCATTTTGAAATCGGGAGGGAGCATCGCTTCGAGATAGAAACAGAGATTTTGGAAGGCACAAGAAGGTCCAGGCGGGCAGAATTTCATGCTCTGGAAAGATGCCTCCTATTCAACTATCCTTTGCACTGTGGCATTGTCGAATGCTACAACGGCAGACAAATTTGGCACCCTTGGTTGGTCCGGGGCCCCGATAGGCACGATGACGGGCCTAGTGAAGTTGGTCTGGGTGACGACAAGTGGTGGTGGGCCGAAGACCAAGGACAGCAGCACAGAAGTTGCCGCGGTGACGGAAGGGGATGATCCGGAAGCCGCAGCGGAACCGGTGGCCATGGCTCTTGCTTGTGAGCGAGTCAGGACAGGGGGAGCCAGCATGGTCCAGAACCTGCAGGGCAGAGGTCCGTGAGGAGACGGTGCCCGAAGAACCTGTAGGGGTCCGTGAAGATTTGCAGGGTTTCTGTAGGGATACCAAAGAAGGGTGATACAGTTCAATGCATTTGAAAGCGGCTTTGCTTAGCAAATGCGACAAGTATGTCAAAAATCCTAACGAAAAAATAAAAGACTGACTATAAAAGAGTCATACGAGCGAGAGTTTGAGCTACTTAATCGATAAAATGCAGCGAGTGTCCCCAGCGGAGTCGCCAAAAATCTGTACCCTCTCTTTCATCCGGCTATCACCCGGAAGCCCACGGGTTTCCATCGGGCCCGCCGGCGGATGGGCCGAGGTACAGAGAATTGAAATGTGTTTGTGTGAGCGCATCACCACGTGCGGTTGATGGCTCGTTGAACGGAGTTGCCACCTTATTTCTAGGTAGAAAACAAGGAAAACCAGATGGGAAAGTGTCCTTCCACCATCGAAACGATAAAACCACGAGAATCATGTAAAATCGTGTAACATGAGAGAACTGGATATAGGGCTTAGGGTACTATTGGGGAAGGTGTTAGGCACCCCTAGACAGCCCAGGCATTCCCGGTCCCTCTCCGGCTCTAAAATGGAAAACTACTATAGTCAGTCTGGCCACATGTAACCTTTCCCAGGAAAACTTTCCGGGGCCGCCGGACAGCCGATTGGATATATCGGCTGTCGCGTCCTATCCCCGTACTAGAGATGAGAACTTGCATTGTTACTTGGCCGGGGCCGGCAAGGATGCATGCCGGAGACGACAACCCGGAAATCTTTCCGGGGCATCGGGAATGTAGACTTACATTTCTCGGAGAGCACAGACCGACTACCAGTTTTTATACCGGTTCGCCGGGGGCAGGCTGGTAGATTCCCCGAACCATCTACGCCAAGAGGGGTTTTCTGGGAATCGGTGGCTGATAGTTTGTACCGGCTTGCCGCCGGTAAGACGGTTGGTTCCCCGAACTATATGTGCAAAGATGGGTTTTCCGGGAACCGGTGGCCGGTAGTTTATACCGGCTTGCCGGCGGCAAGTCAGTTGGTTCCCCGAACTGTATGTGCAAAGATGGGTTTTTGGGAACCAGTGGCCGGTTGTTTGTACCGGCTTCCCGGCTTGCCGGTGGCAAGTCGATTGGTTCCCCGAACTGTATGTGCAAAGATGGGTATTTGGGGAACCGGTGGCTGGTTGTTTGTACCGGCTTGCCGGCGGCAAGCCGGTTGGTTCCTCAAACCATATGTGCAAAGATGGGTTTTCGAGGAACCGGTGGCCGGTTGTTTGTACCGGCTTGCCGGCGGCAAGCTAGTTGGTTCCCTGAACCATATGTGTAAAGATGGGTTTTCGGGGAATCAGTGGCCGGTTGTTTGTACCGGCTTGTCGGTGGCAAGCCGGTTGGCTCCCCAAACTATATGTGTAAAGATGGGTTTTCGGGGAACCGATGGCCGGTTGTTTGTACCGGCTTGCTAGCGACAAGCCAGGTGGTTCCCCCGATCATCTGTGTAAAGATGGGTTTTCGGGGAACCGGTGGCCGATTATTTTTACCGACTTGCTGGCGGCAAGCCGGTTGGTCCCCCGAACTGTATGTGTAAAGATGGATTTTTGGGGAACCGGTGGCCAGTTGTTTGTACCGGCTTGCCGGCGGCAACCCGGGTGGATCCCTAAGTCATCAGTACATAAATGTCCGTTAAAGCATGGGGTTTTAATGGTGGTGTCATCCCGGGAGCTTTTCCGGGCATCGAGAGAGTAGACTTACGTCTCCCGGAAAAACATACGGGGACCGTCGGGTTGTACGTGTTCGTACACCCGAATGGCCGCCACCGACAACCTTGCCGGTGGCGTCATCCCGAAAACTTTTCCGGTGCGTCGGGAGAGTAGACTTACGTCTCCCGGAAAAACATACAGGGATCGTCGGGTTATTTGTGTTCATACACCCAAACGGCCGCCGCTAGCATTCTTGCCAGCGACGTCATCCCATAAACTTTTTCTAGGGCATCGGGAGAGTAGACTTACGTCTCCCAGAAAAATGTACGTCTTCGCACACCCGAACGGCCGCCGCCGACATCCTTGCCGGTGGCATCATCCCGGAAACTTTTCCAGGGCATCGGTGGAGTAAACTTACGTTTCCCAGAAAATAAACGTGGGGGAACCTGATAAAATGCGTAAAACGGTTGGGAAATTTAGAGTTTCCACGTAAAATGACCCGATGGAAGGGTTGTAGTCGAGCTGAACTCGACCGTGCCGGGTGGATTCACCCAGCCGGGAGGGCGGCCACCTGTACCCTCAGACACGTTTCTAAGGGAATGATACCTTGGGCGGCCCTCCGACATTTCCCTTGCACGAGAAAGGTGCTACATGGTCGGTGCTCGAGAAAGGTGTTGTTAAAACGTACCGAAAATGTCGAGGACGGGGAGGCTTACCTATAGGGAGTCGTTGGCGGGGATCGGAAGTCCTTGCTCCGGCACGGCGAAAAGGCGTCGGGGCCCCGAGCTGCTTTCCTCCTTCGGAACCGGTGGACGATCATTTCTCCAGAGGGTGTCAGCCTTCTTCTCCAAAATTCTAGCCTACTGAGTGATGTGGGGGGCCGCTCCTTTTATAAGGGATTGCCTTCCTTCTTTGGGGGCACCGGAAGATGGAAGGCGGCATGATTCTAGGCTTGATTACGCTGTCCGTGTAATCGATTTGTGAGATTTTAGTGATTAAATCCCGTCGTATTTTCCTGATTGATTCGGCTTGCCTTCTTGGGTAGCCAACTGGCGGCCGCTAAGTGGTAGGCAGAACCCGGCAGGTTCCCCCATCATTTTCTCCAAATGTGGGTTTTTTTTTGGGGATCCGGGTGCCGCTTCCTTGAAGCGGCTTGCCGGTGGCAAGCTAGCTCCATCCCCAACTTTTCACCAAATGTGGGTTTTTTTGGGTCCAGGTGCCGCTTCCTTGAAGCGGCTTGCCGGCTCCATCCCCCCAACTTTTCACCAAATGTGGGTTTTTTGGGGCTCCGGGTGCTGCTTCCTTGAAGCGACTTGCCGGCGGCAAGCTGGCTCCATCCCCCCAACTTTTCACCAAATGTGGGTTTTTGGGGGTCCGAGTGCCGCTTCCTTGAAGTGGCTTGCCGGCGGCAAGCCGGCTCCATCCCCCCAACTTTTCACCAAATGTGGGTTTTTGGGGGGTTCGGGTGCCGCTTCCTTGAAGCGGCTTGCCGGCGGCAAGCCGGCTCCATCCCCCTTTAAGCATGGGGTCAACAGTCGGCGACGTCATATTGGAAGCCTTTCCGGGGCATCAGGAGGGTAGTCATACACCTCCCAGAGAGATGGGGAACTATCGGGTCGTACATGCTCGTGCGCTCGAACGGCCGACGCCAGCAAGGATGCATGCCAGCGGCATCATCCCGAAAGCCTTTCCGGGGCATCGGGAGGGTAGTCTTACACCTCCTGGAGAGATGGGGAACCGTCAAGTAGTACATGCTCATGTGCTCAAACGGCCGACGTCGGCAAGGATGCATGCCGGCGGCATCATCCCGGAAGCCTTTTCGGGGCATCGGGAGGGTAGTCTTACACCTCCCGGAGAGATGGGGAATCATCGAGTCGTACATGCTCATGTGCCCGAACAGCCGACGTCGGCAAGGATGCATGCCGGCGACGTCATCCTGGAAGCCTTTCCAGGGCATCGAGAGGGTAGTCTTACACCTCCTGGAGAGATGGGGAACCATCGGGTCGTACATGCTACCAGGGTTGCATGGGCCAACAGGGAGCCGGCTGCCGGGGTTGATACCGGCATGCCAGCGGTGGGCCGGCTAGCCACCCGATCGACTTGTCTATGCATGGGCCAACAGGGATCCGGCTGTCGAGGTTGATACCGGCATGCCAGCGGTGGGCCGGCTAACCGCTCGATCGACCTGTCTACGCATGGGGGTCAACACCTGGGCCGAAGGGTACACCTGCTATGGCTGATATGGTAGGGGCGCGGCTACCATGATTGTGACGGGAGCTGGCCACCCGTTGACGTTCCTCCAGAAGCTGCAGTTGTCGCCCTCGTTGTCGCCTCTTGCTGGTGGCCTGGGATGGATGTTTCCTCCAGTGTTGGCCCCGAAGGGGTGGGCCGAGAATCTTCTAGACTTCAGAAACCCCTCTAGGCGGTTGCCAGCCTTGATCAACTGGGAGAATGTGGTGTACGATTGAATGCACAGGAGTGCCACTAGTGATGGCTGGGCACCCTGTACAATCATGTCCAGGGAATCTTCCTCAGCTAGCTTGTCCCAGATTTGGGACGCCAGGGCCCTCCATCTACCAACGTAGCCGCTAAACGGCTCATTTTCACGTTGGTAGAGGCTACGGAGGTCTTCCAACTTGGGTGCCAGGTCCAAGTTGTACGCATACTATTCTTGGAACATGTACACCAACTGCTCACAGGTGTAGATTTTTGTGAAGTCCAAGGACACGTACCATGACAGTGCAAGCCCTTGGAGGGATTTCTGGAACTGTCAGACGAGGAGCTTCTCCTCGTGCAGCAGCACCACCATGTCCCTGCAATAAGCTCGGAGGTGTACCTGGGGGTCGCCATGCCCATTGTATTTGACCAATTTGGGCATCTTGAAGTCGGGAGGCAACATCACCTCTGGACAGAAATAGAGGTTTTGGAAAGAACAAGAGGGTTCTAGCGGGCCAGGCCTCATGTTCCGAAAGGATGCTTCCAGCTCAGCTATCCTCTAAAGTAGTTGCCCTTGCAGGTCCGGCATTGGGGTGGTAGTAGTGGCGGCCACCGATTGTAGTGGTGGCTGAAAGAAGTGAGCTGCCACGAGAGTGGTGACGACGTCGTATTCTTCGGTATGCGGCATCTCTAGGACATGGACGGTTGGCCTAGGTGGGATTACCGAGCTAATCCCTTGCTGTTGGTAGCACGCCAACTAATGAGCCAAGAGGGTTTGCTCGAAATGCCCCAGTTGGGGCGGCTGGTAGGTGCCAGCCCCTTCTATGCCCTAACCACTTCACCTATAGTTTATGTGCCTGATTGGTATCAGCCTTTTGAATTAATATGTGATGCATCAGACTTTGCTTTAGGTGTAGTCCTAGGTCAAAAATTAGATAAACTACCAAGAGTAATATATTATGCTAGTAAGACATTGAACGAAACACAAATCAATTACAGTGTAACTGAAAATGAATTTCTAGTAGTGGTGTTTTGCCTTAGAAAAATTTAGGTCTTATCTAATAGGTAGTCACACTATCATTTACATTGATCATTCAACACTTAAGTATTTAGTAGTTAAAAAAGATGCTAAACCAAGGCTTATAAGATGGATTTTGTTATTGCAAGAGTTTGACTTGGAAATTAAGGATAAGAAAGGTTGTGAAAACATTGTGGCAGATTATATGTTAAGGTTAGATGCTTCATTCCTTTCAAATTTGCCAATAGATGACACATTTCCAGATGAGCAATTGTTTATGCTAAATTCCTGCCCATGGTATGCTGATATAGTTAATTATTTGGCTACGAGTTTAGTACCTCATGATTGGTCCCGTTTAGACAAGAAAATGTTCTTTTCGAGGGTTAAATATTTCTTTTGGGATGATCCTTACCTGTTTAAGTAATTCCCTAATCAGATTGTAAGGAGATATATGCCAGAAATAAAAACTCAATCAGTGTTCTCATTTTGTCATGATCAACTCACTAGACGACATTTTGGAGCTAAAAAGACTGCTTTAAAAGTGCTTCATACTGGCCTATATTGGCCAACATTGTTTAAAGATGCATATGAATATTGTAAAAAATGTGTTCAATGCCACAAAGTAGGTAGAATTACCAAACGAAATATGATGGCATTAAATCCTATCCAAGAAGTAGATAATTTTGATGTTTGGCGTATAGATTTCATGGGACCTTTCCCAAATTCAAATGGTTTTGTTTATATCTTCTTGGCAGTAGAATATGTAGCCAAATGGATAGAGGCAATTCCTACTAAAACTAATGACTCTATAATAATGATGCGATTTTTAAAATTCAATATAATGTCTCGATTTGGTATTCCAAGAGCAATTATTAGTGATAGGGGAACTCATTTCTATAACAAAAACTTTGAGAAGTTATTGAAAAGATATGAAGTGTTACATAGGTTAGCTACCCCTTATTGTACCCTCTCTTTCATCCAGCTATCACCAGGAAGACCATGAGGTTCTGCCAATAGAGCCAGTGGATGGGCCGAGGTATAGAGAATTAAAAGGTGATAGTGGGAGCGCATCGCCACGTGGGGCGGATGGCTCATTAAATGGAGTCGCCACCTTATTTTTGCATAGAAAACAAGAAAAACCGGATGCGGAAGTATCCTTTTGCCATCAAAATGGTAAAAAAAGCCACAAAAATGGTGTAAAATAGTGTAAAACTATGCGAAAAATGAGAGAATTGGATACAGGACTCAAGGTACTATTGGGGAAGGTGTTAGGCACCCCCAGATAGCCTAAGTAATCCCGGCCTCTCTCCGACTCTAAAAACGGAATACAACAATAGCCAGGCCAACCAAACACAACCTCATCTTGGAAGACTTTCCAGGACATCGGTAGGGTAGTTTCTCTCCTCCTGGTAAAGGGGGATCGTGCGGGTATACATACTCATACACCCAAACGACCGACGTCGACAAGGATGCATGCCGACGGCGTCATCTTGGAGGATTTGCTAAGGCATCGGGAGGAATATTCTTATTCCATCTAGTAAAGCAAGTGAAAATCCACCAATGCGAGGATTCACATAGGATCCGGTGAGAAAAGGAGAGAGAAAGGCATGGCAGTCACCATTATCGACTGTTGGTTGAAGAGCTAGAGGTCTGGCGAGCTAGACGACTGGAACGCTGGATTGCCGGGTAAGGGGACTGGCGTCCACCTGACATTCAGCCTCTCCAACCGGGGACAAGAGTTCATGCACCCAATTTGGCCAGGGTCGGCAAGGACACATGCCGACGGCCTCATCCCAGAAGCCTTTCCGGGGCATCGGGAGGGTAGCTTTGCCCCTCCCAGTAAAGGGGGAACCATCGAGGTGTACATACTCATACACCTGGACGACCAGCGTCGGCAAGGATGTATGCCGATGGTCTCATCCCAGAAACCCTTCCAGGGCATCGGGAGGGCAGCTTTGCTCCTCCCAGTAAAGGGGAACCATCAAGGTGTACATACTCATACACCCAGATGGCCGACGTCGGCAAAGATGCATGCCGACGGCCTCATCCTGGAAGCCTTTTCGGGGCATCGGGAGGGCAGCTTTGCTCCTCGTAAAGGGGAACTGTCGGGGTGTACATACTCATACACCTGGACGGCCAGCATCGGCAAGGATGCATGCCGACGGCCTCATCTCGAAAGCCTTTCCAGGACATCAGGAGGGTAGCTTTGTTCCTCCCAGTAAAGGGGAACCATCAAGGTGTAGATACTCATACACCCAGACGGCCGACGTTGGCAAAGACGCATGTTGATGGCCTCATCTTAAAAGCCTTTCTGGGGCATCAGGCGGGCAGCTTTGCTCCTCCCAATAAAGGGGAACCATTAGGGTGTACATATTCATACACACGGATGGCCAGCGTCGGCATGGATGCATGCCGACGGCCTTATCCTAGAAGCTTTTCCATGGCTTCGGGAGGGTAGCTTTGTCCCTCCCAGAGTGATAAGCGAGAAATAGGTAAAACCATGAATATAGATGTGGTAGCCAATGCTACAAACCTCTGGTTGAAAAGCCAGAGGTTTGGTTGGTGTACCCGTTTGCCTACCGGACATCCAAGTCTGGGGCAGGATGTTCGCCCGATATGCCGCGTCCACTTCCAGGTGTAGAGATTTCTGCACCCAATCTCGAAAGACAAGAGAGGTAGACACCTTTAGGGAGACGGTTGTCTATAAGCGGAGATGACAGGTCTGATGGTGGCCAGGCATTTCAAAGAAAAGGGACGGAGAAACCTGATGATATGCTCATAAAAACACATAGGAAAACGTGGGTTTCCATATGAAAACCCGACAAACGAATCATGATCGGACTGATCTCGACTGTGTCTGGTGGATTTACCTGACTGGGACGGAGGCTGCCAGTACCTTCGAAAGCGTATCCGAAGGAATGAGACTCGGGCATATCCTCTGACCTTTCCATTTGCATGGGGAAGGTCCAGTACAGTTAGGGTTTGAACAAAGAAGGCTAAATAAGAAGCATGACGGCAAGGTATAAGTGGCTTACCTGCAAGGGGATGCCAGTGATGGTTGGAAAGTCCTTGCTTCGGTGCACCCAGCATTGCCTCTTTCTTCAACGGGTTCGGGAACAGGATGATGGTGCTCCGAGCAGCTCTCCTCCAAAATCACTCCTCCAGAACGTCGAAAAAAGCCCCCTTTTGCATAGAACAGAGGGCCCTTTATATAGGGAATTACCTTCCATTTTGGATGATCCCAGGATGGAAACCCCGCGTACGTTTTGGTTTAATCCCGTGATCCGCGTGATTAATTGATTGCAGGATTTAAGTAATTAAATCTTGCCATATCTTTCCATTAGATTTGAATTATTTACACAGGCATTTAGCCGATAGCCATGGTAGGTTGGCCAACTGCTAGGTAAGGGAGATCGGTGTAAGCACTAAAATTGTGCTTCCTTTTGTACTATTATTTATGCCTTTTAGAGATTAAATGATAACAAATGCATGATCATAACCAAGATTTTATTATTTTAGCATTTTATTTATTATGCATAAAAATATAATTAAATAATCCAAAATGCACAATTTTACCAAATTATATGATTTAATGCTTATGGAAATGAATCCAACCTTCTTGAGATGAACTTTATTTATTTTTGTAACGTCTTTGAATGTTTTGATGTGTTTGTTTTCAGTTTTGTAGGATAAATAAGAGAAATCAAGGTTGAAGATCAAAATCCACACCTTAGGGTTTCCCTATAAAAGACCAAAAAAAAATCATTTTTAGTGAATGATTTTAGCTCGTAGGGCTCCACCTTCACACCGCTGTCTCTCTCTCCTCTCACGATTCCAGCTCCTTACCGCAGCCGCAGCCGCTGCCCCCTTCCCTCGCCGCTGCCGCCACCCCCTTTCCTCTTCGCCGATACTGCCCCCCTTCCACGCCGCCGCGTCCGCCCCTTCCACGTTCGCCATCGCCGCCGCCCCTTTTCCAAGCCGCCGCGTCTGCCCCTTCCACGTTCGCCACTGCCGCCGTCGCGTCCGCCCCTTTCCACATCTCCAGCGTTGCCACCGCCCCCTTTCTAGCAAGCATTCGCCCCCCCACCACGCCTCCTGCACCACCACCTCCACCCTTTCACGATTCCAGTCGCCGTCTCCACATCTCCACGCCTCACGCACCCATTTTTCCGCCCCCTTTCACGATTCCAGTTGCCGCCCCACTTCTCCACGCCTCACACTCCCATTTCTCCACCCCCTTTCATGATTCCAGCACACCTCCACCTCTCCAACCTTCCACGCGCCCATTTCTCCTCCACCCATTCACCACCCACTTCTCTTCCAAGTCCAGCCCCATTTCCATCTCCTTGCAGCACCACGACCTTCCCTTTCACGTCCTAAAATCCTTCCATTGGAGCCTCTCATTAGGGCTCGGAATGGGAGCTTGAAGAGGAGAGAAAGGGGACATCAAGAGGAGGTGTT
>JAMKPZ010001539.1:0-33089 GCA_024699675.1 Amphibolis antarctica | reverse complement strand
TATTTTGTAATAGAGAAGAACAAAAAAAAAAGAGAAGAAGAAAAGTCAGTGGCTAGAATACTTCTTCAACAAAAAAAAAAGAGAAAGGAAAAAGAAAAAAACAAAACGGAAAAGAGAAAGGAAAGAAAAAAAAAAAAAGAGAGAAAAAGGAAAAGAAAAAAAAGAAGAGAAAAAGAAAAGAAAAGGAAAAGTTACTTGTTGCTGAGTCCTGAAAGCATATGGACTCTTGTGTAAGGGAAGGGTAGATCCTAGGATTCCGCCGTCTGTTGGCAGTCCAATACCTAGCTTGTCGCGATTGACCAAGTATTCCCTTCTTTCAGGACTTGGCAACCCATCGAAGTCCACCAATACAACCGGGTGTCGGAACCCATTTTCCGACACCCACTTCTCCTTTTTTTTTCTCTTATCCTAGGGCTTGACATCCTAGCTAAGTCGTCAACATTGGGCTTGGCATCCCACTGAAAGTCGCTTCCACCCTCGGGTTCCGATGCCCACATTTCCGGAACCCGCAGAATTCTACCCATCATTTCTACAACCCCAGAGTGAACTAGTGAGAATGAATCAGCATAACTATGGGCAGAAGGACAGCTCTCGGATCTCTCCTCTCAACCCATCTTTGTCGCCTAAGGGTCGCTTCTGCTGGACAAGGGAACTACGTTTCCAAACTCACATGCGTGAATATCCAAGCAGTTATCTCTTAACGTGAGGCAAGCCACCTTTCATTCCCCTGTAGGTCTAGATAGCACAATTGGGTCAGAACAGCTACCTTGCGCAAACTCCATCATGGGCACCCGCTTGAAAACCCCTATACAGAAGCAACGAAACAAAATGCCAGAAAAGGAGTCACCAGAAAATGTCCCAACCTTTCTACACAACACGGCACAGATATTCATGTATGAGGGGAAGGGACAACACTCCTTCCCCACCTTTGGAACTAATGTATAATCAAGCGTGCAGGCGAAATAACCGGTTGCCAGGTAAGATCAGCCGGCCATCGTCACCATTACCCGAGGATGTTCGACTCCTCAACACAACCCAAGTCAAAACGTCAACTGTCCCAGGCGAAAGTGAGGAAAGTTCGCCCATGCACACCAGCTCAGACCGTTGGACGCTCAGACCACAACCCACGCAAGACGAGACGACGCACGGAAAAATTAGCCGGTTGCCAGGTAAAATGACCGGCCACTGCCACCAGTACCCAGGTACGATCGACTCCTCAACATACCTTGAAAACCATGCTTAGACGTATGGATCAGGCGTTTAACCGACCTGCCACTGGCAAACCGGTAAGGAAACCCGGTTGCCAGCACCTCGAAAACCAAACATAGACATATGGATTGAGCATTTAACCGGCCCGCCACCGGCAAACCAGTAAGGAAACCCGGTTGCCGGCACCCCGAAAACCATACTTAGACGTATGGATCGGGTGTTTAACCGGCTCGCCACCGGCAAACCGGTATGGAAACCCGGTTGCCGGCACCCCGAAAACCATACTTAGACGTATGGATCGGGTGTGTAACCGGCCCGCCACCGGCAAATTGATAAGGACACCCGGTTGCCGGCACCCCGAAAACCATACTTAGATGTATGGATCGGGTGTGTAACCGGCCCACCACCGGCAAACCAGTAAGAAAACCCAGTTGCCGACACCCCAAAAAACCATACTTAGACGTATGGAGCAGGCGTTTAACCGGCCCGCAACCGGCAAACCGGTAAGGAAACCCGGTTGCCGGCACCCCGAAAACCATACTTAGACGTATGGATCGGGTGTGTAACCGGCCCGCCACCAGCAAACCGGTAAGAAAACCCAGTTGCCGACACCCCAAAAAACCATACTTAGATGTATGGAGTAGGCGTTTAACCGGCCCGCCACCGGCAAACCGGTAAGGAAACCCGATTGCCGGCACCCCGAAAACCATACTTAGACGTATGGATCGGGTGTGTAACCGGCCCGCCACCGGCAAATCGGTAAGGAAACCAGGTTGTCGGCACCCCGAAAACCATACTTAGACGTATGGATCAGGTGTGTAACCGGCCCGCCACCGGCAAACCGGTAAGAAAACCCAGTTGCCGACACCCAAAAAAACCATACTTAGACGTTTGGAGCGGGTGTTTAACTGGCCCGCCACCGGCAAACCGGTAAGGAAACTTGGTTGCCGGCACCCCGAAAACTATGCTTAGACGTATGGATCGGGTGTGTAACTGGCCCGCCACTGACAAACCGGTAAGGAAACCCGGTTGCCGACACCCCAAAATTCATGCTTAGACATAAGGATCGGGCATGTAACCAGCCCACCACCGGCAAACCGGTAAGAAAACCCGGTTGCCAACACCCCGAAAACCATACTTAAACGTATGGATCGAGTGTGTAATTAGCCCGCCACCAGCAGACCGGTAAGAAAACCTAGTTGCCGGCACCCCGAAAACCATACTTGGATATATGATTCGGGTGACCAACCGGCCCACCACTGGCAAGACGGTGAGAAACCCTCGGTTGCCGGTTCCTTGAAACTCGTGCTAGGGTGTATGGTTCGGGTAACCAACTGGCCCGCCGTCGACAAGTCGATAAGATAACCCGGCTGCTGGCTCCCCAAAAATTCTCAACATGGCACAAACGTGGTCTCAAAGTCGCTACTCCAAATCTCACCCAAAAACTCACAAGAACACTCGAGAAGATAGTTATGGAGAAGTTTCCATTAAAGTTAAGATATTATTCATCATTTAAAAGAGGCGGGGTACAGACAGACTATTCCTCCTCAGAAGACTCTAAGGGTTCAAACCTCCGGGGCTCAAATCTCTAGGGGTCGGTTCTCTGGCGCTCCCGCATCCATAGGTCACGAGCCCGCTCCCGCCGCTCTATCCGGTTGACTAGCCGAATCAACCGATCTTCTCGGCTCAACAGTTGGATAATCACTTCGTCTCGAGCATAGAGACGGTCCAGCGACACGCGCAAATCCTTGGCATAATCTGGGTTCAGAGAAGTTCCATCGGTAGACCGTGAAGCAGAAGCAGGAGTAGGAGGACGGCGCCCGGTTGACCGCCCGCCAGATGATGAGCTACACCACTTAGAGGCGAGCCTCTCGTACTGACCCAAGTCGACTGATGTAATGGGCCGGATTTGGAGCGGAACCCTCTGCCAGCCTCCGGTTGAGATACGGAGGAAGTGGGCCAGCTCCACCATCGCCTCCCCAAAGAGCAACTGGCTGGGAGGCCGCCGGACCGGGAGAATCACGCCATGCATCTGGCACCAAACCGTCGCTGCCCAGTTCACCTGGCAACTCGTTACCACCACGAAAGTCGCAAGGTAAGTCGCCACGCTAATTTCATCCCAATGCCCCCCTTTCGGGAGGATTGTGTTGTTAAGGACAAAGGAGATGAGGTGGGCGACCGGGTTCAGGTCCCGAGCCTTAACGATCCGTTGGTCAAAATCGGCATCCGCGGCAACTGCCACATTGATGTCGCTGATGCTCCAAGGAATGTTCGACAGGGGGGAGAAAATGTCCAAACCGGTGAAGCGGAGTCCCAACACCTCGAATAGAAGCGCATCGGCGAATTCTATCGGCTCTGACTAGAGGCTCAGATAAAGTCGCAACTCCACCTCTGATAGGTTGGAGTACATCTCGGCCACCAAGCCGGGGACGGTCTCGACCCGGCGGAAGTCCCGGACGAAAGGAAGCAAGCCTTGCTTGTCAAACAGCTGCTCCACCTCCAGCAATCGGTCAAACTTGGCTGGCCTCCCATGTAACACCATCTTGGCGGCCAAGCGGCTGTCGACAGGGGACGCCAAATCCTGATCGGTTTCTGGGGGAGCCACGCCGTCAGCTGCAGCCTCCTCAGAACCGGTCGGAGTTCGATACCAAGGGAGTGCCAGCCGGACCGATCCCGCCTCCGATGCCGTGTCATCAGGAATCTCGAACGGCCCTGATGGAGTTTCGGCGAGACGCTGTTGCCAGTCCATGGTGGCCTTGCGACGCATCTGATGCCACGAGCTTTGAAGGGGAGCCTCCGCTGAATCCTCGCCTTCCATTGGCACATGCGAGCTAGAAGCACCAGAGCTTCGTCGCCGTTCTCCCAACCACTAATGAGACATGGCCTCGGTCGAAGTAGCGTCGCAGCCATTCCCAGTTAATTCAAAGAAAACGGCCAAGCGGGCCGACTCGGCCCGGTTAGGACAGTTGAGCTCTTCCGCCAACATGTTCCTCAAAGTCGCCGGCAGAAGATCGAACCATCGTCGTGCAGACCCAGAAGCAGATTAGCGGACATGCCTCGTAACATTTTTTGTGTGAGGCATGTTGATTAAAGCTCGAGGGAAGAAATTAAGGAAAGATAGAAGAAAATCCAAACGAGAACTCAAGGGAGTGAAAACGAGAGGGAGGGATGAGAAAATCTCCAATGACCTCCCCTCTATTTATAGGAAAATGGGTTACCTGGATTCCGCATGGTTGGAAGCGGCAACCGGTTCAAAAACCGGTTGCACAAAAATCAAGAAAGCTAAAATGATTCCTGACAACTTTTAAAAGGTACGGTCAAGGCACGGTAACTGAGAAAGTTGCATGAAAACCGGAAAAGATGAACGAAAATCGAGAAAAGTACAGAAGCGCGCGAGGCCTTCGTCCGGTTGCCGCCTCCTGCTAGGCGGCAACTGCGTGAATAACCGGCTTGAAGGTAAAATCAAAAAGGTACGACGTGACCATTCACTACGTCCGTTGCAGCTTTTTCAATCATGTCACCAGCCGGTTGCCGCCTCTTGCGGCAACCGCGTGAATAGCCGGCTCGAAGGTAAAATCACAAAGGTATGATGTGACCATTCACTGTGTCCGTTGCAGCCTTTTTTTCAATCATGTCACCAGCCGGTTGCCGCCTCCTGCTAGGCGGCAACCGCCTAAATAGCCGGCTCGAAGGTAAAATTGCAAAGGTACGACATGACCACTATGACAGTGGCAGCTTTTGAAAAAGCAACGTATCACATCCTCAGCCGGTTGCCGCCTCCCCCGAGGCGGCAACCACGTAACCAACCGGACAGAAAGTAATGTCACAAAAAGTATGATGTGACTATTCACAACAACTTTTACAAAAGAAACACGTGAAGCCTTCACATCACATCCCGGTGGCCGGCTCCCACAAGGTGGTTGCCGCGTAATCAGCCGTTCAAGATCTAAGACGTGAGGAGATACGGCCCAACCTTCGGGCACGATACACGAACACTTTCCACCTCATTACCCGATCACCGCCCTGGTCAAGTGACCAAGGGTGTAAGCTCAATTCTATTGTCTGACCTACAATAAATAATTCACGAAAGCGTGAAATCTCGCAGGACCTACCGTCTACGCATGGAGGGTCATTCAACCCTAGAATGTCGGTTTCCTTCCTCAAAAGTCATACAACCTCGCCTAGGGAGGGGCATTCTGTTGACCCCATGCTTAAAGGGGCGATGGAGTCGGCTTGCCGCCGGAAAGCCGCTTCAAGGAAGCGGCACGGCACCCGGACCCCCAAAAACCCACATTTGATAAAAAGTCGGGGGGATGGAGCCGGCTTGCCGTCGGCAAGCCGCTTCAAGGAAGCGACACCCGGACCCCCAAAAACCCACATTTGGTAAGAAGTTGGGGGGGATGGAGCCGGCTTGCCGCCGGCAAGCCGCTTCAAGGAAGCGGCACCCGGACCCCCAAAAACCCACATTTGGTAAAAAGTTGGGGGGATGGAGCCAGCTTGCCACCGGCAAGCCGCTTCAAGGAAGCGGCACCCGAATCCCAAAAACCACATCTTCGTGTGAATGTTCGGGGAACCAGCCAGCTTCCGCCTGCCACGTAGCGACTACCGGTTGGCTACCCAAGAAGGCAAGCTGAATCAATCAGGAAAATACGACAAGATTTAACCACATAAATCTCGCAAATCCGTCAATTACGCGAACCGCGTAATCAAGCCCGAATCACGCCGCCTTCCATCTTCGGGTGCCCCAAAAGAAGGAAGGCAACCACTTATAAAAGGAAAGGCCCCCCCCACATCAAGGAGGAGGCTGGAATTTGGAGGCAGGCTTGAATTTCTGGGAAGAAGAGGCGAGAATTCGAAGAGCGAAGGAAGATTTCCGAAAGGCGAGGATTTTCGAGAAGAAGGCTGACACCCTCTGGAGAAATGATCGTCCGTCGGTTTCGAAGGAGGAAAGCAGCTCGGGGCCCCCGATGCCTTTTCGCCGTGCCGGAGCGAGGACTTCCAATCCCCGTCGACGACCCCCCTACAGGTAAGTCCTTCCACCCTCGCCATTTTACGTATGTTTTTACGATGCTTCATCGAGCCCCGACCACATAACACCCTTCCTGTGCAAGGGAACGGTTGGAGGACGGACCCGGGTATCATTCCTTCGGAAACATGTCCGAAGGTACCGGTGGCCGCCCTCCTAGCCGGGTGAATCCACCCGGCCTGGTCAAGCTCAGTTCACTCGTGACCCTTCTGTCGGGTCTTTTTACGTGGAAACTCTAAGTTTCCAGCAGGCTTTACGAGTTTTTATACGATCTCCACAGGTCTTTCTTGGGGTCCCGAAATGATTTCCGGGATGACGCCACCAGCAATATGCCGACGGCGGTCGTTCGGGTGTACAAAAACATACAACCCAACGGTGCCCGTACCTTTTCCCGGGAGATGTAAGTCTACTCTCCCGATGCCCTGGAATAGTTTCCGGGATGACGCCACCGGCGAGGAGGCCGGCAGCGGCCGTTCGGGTGTAAGAACACGTACAACCCAACGGTGCCCGTACGTTTTCCTTGGAGACGTAAGTGTACTCTCCCGATGCCCCGAAAAAGTTTCTGGGATGACGCCACCAGCGAGGATGCCGGCAGCAACCGTTCGGGTGTACGAACACGTACAACCCAACGGTGCCCACACATTTTCCGAGAGACGTAAGTCTACTCTCCCGATGCCCCAGAAAAGTTTCCGGGATGACACCACCGGCAAGGAAGTTGGCGGTGGCCGTTCGAGTGTACGAAACGTACAACCCGACGGTTTCCATTTTCCCAGAAAATATAAGTCCTCCATTAAATCCCATGCGTTTATAGACGTCAAGAGGAAAAAGGGTGGGGAAACAACCGGCAAGCCGCCAGCTAGCCGGTTCGAGGAACCGGCCCCCATTTCCCCAAAACCCCCATGGGTGAGCTTAGAGGGGGGAAACAGCTGGCAAGCCGCCGGCTGGCCGGTTCAAGAAACCGGCCCTTGTTTCCCCAAAACCCCCATGGGTGCGCATGGAGGGTGGAAACAGCCAACAAGCCGCCGGCTAGCCGGTTCAAGGAACCGGCCCCCATTTCCCCAAAACCCCCATGGCTGCGCATGGAGGGGGGAAACAGCCGGCAAGTCACCGGCTGGCCGGTTCAAGGAACCGGCCCCCGTTTCCCCCAAAACCCCCATGGCTGCGCATGGAAAGGGGGAAACAGCCGGCAAGCCACCGGCCCCCGTTTCCCCAAAACCCCCATGGTTGCGCATGGAAGGGGGAAACAACTGGCAAGCCGCCAGCTGGCCGGTTCAAGGAACCGGCCCTCGTTTCCCCAAAATCCCCATGGGGCGCGCATGGAGGGGGGAAACAGCCGACAAGCCGTCGGTTGGCCGGTTCAAGGAACCGGCCCCCGTTTCCCCATAACCCCCCATGGCTGCCAAATGGGTTGGTAAAGTAGCCGACTAGCCGCCGGTCAACCGGTACAAGTAGCCGGCAGCCGGCTCCCCGAAAACCCATTTTTTTTCTCCCCTATTCACCACCGGATCCAATATGGATCCCCGTTTTGCTCAATTCCCATTTGTTTACTTGATTCCCGTTTATTTTCATCGGAAGGGATACGATTATCCCTCTAAACACCCTGAAAAGTTTTCTAGGGTGAGGCCATACGTGGCCAAATTGACTATCATGTTTTCCGTTTTAGAGCCGGAGAGAGGTCGGGAATGCCCGAGCTGTCTAGGGGTGCCTAACACCTTCCCCAACAGTACCCTGAGCCCTGTATCCAGTTCTCTCATGTTACACAATTTTACGTGATTCCCGTGGTTTTATCGTTTCGATGGTGGAAGGATACTTTCCCATCCAGTTTTCCTTATTTTCTACCCAAAAATAAGGTGGCGACTCCGTTCGACGAGCCATTTGCCCCACACGGTGATGCGCTCACACAAACACCTTTCAATTCTTGTACTTCGATCCATCTGCCGACGAGGCCGACGGAAACCCAAGGGCTTCCGGGTGATAGCCGGATGAAAGAGAGGGTACACTTGACTTTATTAATATGATGTTTATGTCACTTAATGTTTGAATGCAGAAATTATATATTTTTATCTTTTATGAAAAGTGTATAATGGTAAAAAAGAAGTTAAATTAAAAATAAACTATGCACAAACACCTAATAAAAAAGTAGTTAAATTAAAATATTTAACATTTTTTAAATTCAATTCTTACTATACAGAAACACCTATTTTTCAATTCTCTTAGGTGCATAAACATCATAATAATTAATTCATATCTTATCAATTCAATCCTAATCGAGAAATGAATTCACATCAATTTAATTCGACCTAATTCATTCCACACAAACACCCCCTAGTTAGAATTGAATTGGGTGGAATTGAAATTAGTGTAGAGATGTTTGTGTATCTTGTAGAATTGAATAGAATTTAAAATTTTTATGTTTGTGTACATAATAGAATTAAAAAGAATTATTATTATTTATTTAAAAATAGGAAAATGTCAATGTATTTCAAAATTAAACTATTTATAGAATAAACATTTTGGAAGATGCAAAGGCTATAAGATGTCCTACCTAAGGGGTGAAGGGATTTCGCTTAATTCATAAGAGAAATATCAGAATTGAATTCTGAACTTTCCTTTTACATGAATTTCATTCAATTCCGTAAAGGAATTGAATTTCATTGGAGAGAATCTTCATAAATGCCTAAATTGAATGAAATTGAATTTTCTTCAATTTAATTCTTGTTGATTTCGTTAACACAAATCCACCCTTAAAGCATATTTGTATACTTAAAATTAGTTAGAAATGAATTGATGAGAATTCATTTCAATGACAGAATTGAATTGGAAGGAAATATCCTTCAAATTTAATGCAAAGATGCTTGTACACCTTTTAGAACTAAATAGAATTAGAAACATTAGTATTTATACGTATGTCGGAATTGAATAAAATTAAATTAAATAATTATTATTTCATATAATTTGAATATTTATATTATAATAAAAAATAAATATAAAAATATGAAATTTAAAGGAAAATGTTAATTAAAATGATAAATAAATATTAGAATATTTATTTTAAAGTATTAAATAATTTCAAAAAATATAAATTATATAAATGAAGTGCATAAACAAAGCCCACGTACAAATGAAGATAACGTAAATATATTTTTATTTGAAATAAAGTACAAGGAGGAATTATACATGTATTATATGTATAAATCACCAAATTTCATTTTTTGCCTTTTTATTTTTTGTCCTTTTTGTTTTTTCTATTCTTACATTTTTATATTTATTTTTTATCTTTTCATTCGTATTTTAGGGTTTATTTACTTTATCTTTCATGTAATTTTTATATTTTTTTCATTTATCTTTTTATACTTTTTCTTTTATTTATTTTTAATTTTTTTAATTTTTCCTTTTTTTTTTTCTTCTTCCTTTTTCTCTTTCTTCTTTTTATTTCTTTCTTCCTTGTCATCTTTCTTCTTTTACCTTTTTACCCTTCTTCCCCAACCTCCCATCTCCCTGATTCTCTGCAGCTCTGCCAGAAATGGGTTTCCAATGTCGATGTTGTTTCTTAACGTGGAAGTAGCAGAACTGTGAAAGAACAGTCGATTTGAGCAATAGAATGGAAGAGAATCATGGCAACTGCGGGTGATACCTTTTCTTGATTTCGTCGTCAAAAAGCAACAGTAAAAACAAACCTTTGCCAATCATGGAGAGCAAGAGGAGAGGAGAGGGTTGCGCAACGAGCTCGAAGAGGAGAGGAGATGGTCAGCACTTCGATTAAGCTCGATCATCGATTGACGTTGCATGGAGACCTGACGTTGCATCGAAATCATTTCTGGTTGTACAAACATAGGTTCAAAGGGAAATTATTTCATTTTATTTTCATTTCGTACAGCACAAATAGGGGCTTAAGGGGGATTTGCGTCAGGAAATGATTGGTAGGAATTGAATTCCTACCAATGAAGTGCTTTTATTGATTCTTGAAGTTCGTTGTGGACGGAAACATGAAAAATAGAAATTTAAGAAGAAAAGAAAAATAAGGAAAAATTAGGAAATAAATTTTTTTTTAAAATTATTTGTGTAAATCATAGAAATTTTGAAAAATTAATTTAAAAAATTTATAAAATTTTTATATTTTAATATTTTAAATATAATTTCATATTTTTCTTATAATCATGAGTTTAACAATGATTGAAAAAGACTGAACAAGATGCATAAAGTCAAAAGTATGTTATAATGAAATTTTTGTCAATTACAAGAATTTTCTTTACTCAATAGGCGAAAAATGGTGAAAAATATATATACTTGTAGTGAGAAAATTGTAAGAATTTTTTAAAATTTTCAAGATACAAATACTTAAAATTTAAAAAAAAATTTAAAATTTTTCTTTTTTAAAATTTCTAACGTGCACACATACCCATTTTAATGAAAACATTTTCATAGTAAACTTTTCGTACAAAAGGAGATGAGAAATTTTTAAGAGTTGAATAATGCCATAATACCACTACTCAGGTCTTGGACTCTTTGGTAGATATTGTTGAAGGTGGAGAAAAAATTTAAACTTCCTTTATTTTCTTCCTTTTGCCTTATGCTTTTCTTGTTTTGATTGCTTTTCCTTGTTATATGATTATATTTTCAAATTTTATTCTACACTATTAAATACGATTTCAATCTTAAAATCTTGTATTTTTTTAGTTGTCAAAAATATCACTTTGAAAATAGTTTTTCTTTTAAGAGGGATTTGTGCGTATACTGAAAATTAGAAATTTTTTCCTAATTTTTAGTTATTTTTGTAATTTCAAAAAAAATTTGGTAATATAAAATAATTATTTTTCCCATTTATCCCCTCTTATTCTTTAAAATTTTCACCTATCTTGAAAAAATTAGAGCTACCATATTCATGCTTGTGACGATAGCTCGCCCTTGCAACCATTGAATCTTGTACTTATGATCGTTGAAGCTCGCACTTACAATCATTGTAGTTATTCATTTGCTTTTGCTATTTATCATTTCGTTGCTTATTTACTTCTCCGTTGTAATTGATCATTTGTCACAAACGTGTATCCATCGTAGTTGCTTTCGATAAAAAATCATGAAAATTAGATGAAAGATTTATTTTGTATATTGAATATTACAAAAATCATGAAAATCACTCTCCACCTTCACAATCAAAAAATTGAATATTTAATTTTAAATACTTAAACTTATTGTTTAAGCTATTAACTATATAAGTGAAATTTATATGAAAATTTTCTTTAATTTCTTGTATAAATAAGTAAAATGAAAATATAAAACTTTAAAATTTTCCATTAGATACGTAAACAACCATTCTAAATTTTTTTTCTTAAATTTTACTTTTCTTTATTTATTTATTTTTTTAATTTTTTTTCTTTAATTTTACTTTTCTTTATTTATTTATTTTTTTAATTTTTTTTCTTTAATTTTCGAGATTGCATAAATGAACATACTTTTTTTTTAAAACATTCAAGCAGAACCGTCATCGGGAACGGACAAAAACTGGTCCAGTAAGGAAAGAGACTTGTCACCGGTGCTTATCTGTCTCCGTCCCCCACGACGGCCCACCCCCCCGCCCGCTTCTCCTTGAGGGAGAGGAAGGGGAGGGGCGGAGTCGTGTCCCCTAATCTTGACGCGGCAATGGTAAGGCGGTGGTGCCGGAAGAGCTCCGTGAAGACGATGGGCTGGAGGAGGTTGCTGGTGGTGGTCACTGCCTTCTGCACCGCCGTCCTTACACTGCTTGTTGCTCAGTCGCTCTTGCGTCCGGTTGACGACCCTCTCACATCCCATGCATCCTTGATCCCCGTCCCCCACGAATCAGGTTCTTCGGATGGTGTTGCTCCGGATGAGTCGCCGCCTCCGCCCTCCTTGGTGGATGAAACGCAGGACTCTACCGATTCTAACGTTTCCTGGCCCGTTTTTGTCGGTGGTGATGTTCCTGTGGGGGAATTGCGGATTTCACATCCGGAAGAGAATACTCCTGACGTATCTGGGCCGCTTGTTAATTCTACCTCCACTGGCGATGTGGCTCTTGCGAATGATTCCAGCGGCAGTCGTGCTCAGTCGTGGCGTCTAGAGGAGGTAAAGAGTAACAAAATTCGGAATCTATTGTTATTTTACTGTTTGTAAAATTGGATTCTTCTGGTATACCACTGAGTTTAATAAATAATACATGAATACCATTAATCCTGTAAACAATATGCAGGACTGTTAACATTAACCACTGCAAGCATTAATTAGTTAAACATACTGTGTTATGTACTTAAGTGGTTTCTTCTATTAATCGGGTCTATGATCGGGTATTGGGTTGTGCTAGACTATTTAAGCATTTTGGACTGTAAGGTTTGAGGGCATCAGAACAGTGAATTGTTGTTGAATTGGGAAAGTGGCCACCTCTTGAAAGTGGACCATATCTTCATTCCACCATCTCCACACAGGTACTCCCTATATCCTCTTATTGTAAGAAGAACTCTAACAATATGGTATCAGAACTTCCCGACCCTCAGATCAGTGACTCAACCATGGTAGATGTGCAACTAGCAGAGATGCTTAGGAATAATGAAGCCAAGTTGGGAAAGATGGATGCATGGATGGATGACATGGAGAAGAAACTTGAATCTTTGAATCAAAAAGGGGAAGGCTTGAATGGGCAACAACCGTCAAACGTCCAATTGGAGTTCTCGATTTTTGACGGCACGGGCGATCTAGAGGAATGGTGTCACACAATGGCACGCATACTCACGTATCACCAGATAGACTCGAAGGAGTGGGTGATGATCACTGTCATCTACTTGCTGGGAATAATGGCAAAGTGGCTCGAAGGGTACAAGGGTGGCGCTTTGCTAGATTGGGGACAGTTGGTGGATGCCTTAATAGCGCGGTTTAGAGAGGACCCACTATGGAACTATGAAGGGGAGCTGTACAAGCTCTGGTAGCAGGGTATGGTGGCAGAATACTTATGTGAGTTTGATGCATTGTTGACATGGGTTCTGGGGTTGTCAGAATTGAGCAAGGTAACTTGCTTTATCAAATGATTGAGTGAAGAATTGGCTATGGAAGTGAAATGCCTTCGCCCATCAACAATGATTATGGCAATATCGATAGCAAAGATGCAGGAGGCACGTGAGGTAGCATGCAACCGTCGCCTTGGACTGATTGGCGGCAGAACTTCTAGTCCCTTGCGAACTAGTGGCGGAACTTCCGGTCATGGAATTTTCGGTCCCTTACTAGCTAGTGGAGGAACTTTCGGGCCCTTACTTGTTAGTGGAGGAACTTTCGATCCCTTACTTGCTAGTGGTGGAACTTTCAGTCATTGGTGAGCCAATGGCGGAACTTCCGGTCCCCTTTGGGGGTCGCAAAAATCCTTCAAACAGAACACCCCAATTCATTTGCAGGGGGTGGCAGAAGATTTGACAGCTTTGTGGACAACACGAATCGAGCGACCAAGTTCCAATTCGCCTGTCTCTCACTGAAGGAAGAACAACGTCGATGAGAGCTTGGTTTATGCTTCAAGCTCGATAAGAAATTCAACCCAAGGCACAGATGCAAAAGCAAACAACTTTGTTTGATACAAGGGTTCGAATTAGAGGAGGAAGACGACTCAAAAGATGGCATTATTTATGCAGATGAAATGCATTTAAACCACATATCTCCATGTAGGTGATCATTGGTGAAGAATGCCCAACCACTCTCAAGCTGCTAGGCATATGCATGGGGTACTAGGTGACAGTGTTAGTGGATCCTGGGGGCACCCACAATTTTATTTTCCCTGACCTAGCAAAAGGATTGAAGCTCAGAATTAATCCACGACATGGTCTGCGAGTGATGTTGGCGTTCGGCGATTTTATCAAGTGCTTGGGATTTTTTCTGGACCTTGCTGTTGAGGTAGAAAAAATACCCATCTCCCAAAATGTCTGTGGTTTCATTAGTAAGTAGTAACATCATCATAGGAGTACAATGGCTTAAACATTGTGGGAAAATAATGCTTGACTCTGAGGAACTTACCTGTGAACTTCAACTGAATGGGGAGATGATTACTTGGAAGGGACACATAGATTGGGAGCTATAGTTGGCTAATGTGAAGGAACTGTCCAAGGCTGCTAGAAATATTTCTTACATGGCCCTAGTGCAGTATTGTGAGAAAGAAGTTCAGCCACAAGAGAATAAAGATTTATAGTAGGTGGAAGAGCTATAACGACCAGAAATTCCAAAGATGTTGCAGAAATTTCAGCACCTATTTGATGAATCGAAAGATTTACTAGAGTCAAGAGCTCACGATCACCAAATCATGTTGAAGGACCCCTTAAAGGTGGTGGAAGTTAGGCCGTATCGATATTCTTAAATCCAAAAGAGAGAATTGGAACAAGAAGTACAAAATTACTTGGCCAATCGTCATATACAACCTAGTGTAAGTCCTTTTTCATTACCAGTGCTGCTAGTTAAAAAGAAAGACAGGGGATGGAGAATGTGCATTGATTATCGTGAGCTTAATAGAAATATAGTCAAGAATAAGTACTCGATGCCCATAATTGTTGAATTATCAGATGAGTTGGGAAATGCAACTTGATTTTCAAAGATTGATTTAAGGTCTGGATATCACCAGATTTGAATGGCAGCAAAGGACATACATAAAACAGCTTTTCAAACTCATAATGGTCGTTATGAGTTCATGGTTATGTCATTTGAGCTGTGTAATGCACTGACAACATTTTAGGCTGTTATGAATGACATTTTCAGACCATTTTTGAGAAGATTTGTGTTGGTGTTTTTTGATGACATTCTCATATATAGTTTCTCTTATGAGAAACACTTGACAGATTTGTCCAAGGTGGTGGAGATCCTCTCACAACATAAATTTTATGCAAAAATGAGTAAATGTCAATTTGCTACATAGGAAATAAATTATTTAGGGCATATGATTGGAAAAGGGCATTAGCTATGGAAAACAGTAAAATTCAAGCAGTAGTTGATTGGCCAACACCATTAAATGTAAAGGAATTGCATGGCTTTCTGGGCTTGTCGGGTTATTACCGTAGATTTATTTAGGATCATGGCAAAATTGTCTATCCCCTTAATGAAGCGTTACAAAAGGAGGGGTTCAATTGGAACGAGGAAAAACAGCAAACCTTTTAGAATCTCAGACAAGCTCTCACACATGCACCAGTACTTGTCCTTCCTGATTTTTCTAAGTAGTTTGTAATTGAATGTGATGCTTCTGGGGTTGGCATGGGGGCAGTGTTGATGTAGGAGGCTCACCTAGTGGCATACATGAGTAAGGCATACAAAGGGAGACAACACTATCTACCGATTTATGAAAAAGAGATGCTTGCTATTTTGTTAGTAGTTAGTAAATGGAGGTAGTTGTTGATAGGACAGCAATTCACTATCCGCACGGATCAGTTGAGTCTTAAGTATTTAGAGGACCAACAGATTCGTACTTTGGCACAAGAGAAATGGTTGACTAGACTTTTGGGCTATGACTACAAAATTGAGTACAAATCGGGCACCTCCAATGCAGCAGCCAATGCTCTCTCCCGTGAACCACACCTTGATTGCAATGCAGTTATATTCTTAGTTCCTAAATGGTTCCAACAAGTCAAGGCTACCCATCAAAATTTAGATTCGTACAAACAATAGTTGTTATAGTGGGACAAGGTAAATTGAATCCAAATAAATATTCATTGACTGATGGTGTGCTATTCTATAAAGGAAGGATTTACATTGCTCAAGAACCAGAACTTAGGCGGATGCTGTTAGAAGAATTCTATGCATCTCCTATGGGTGGCCATTCGAGCTATCATAAAATAGTCCAAAGAATGAAACCAAATGTATATTGGAAGGGGTGGCACACAGAACTGAAACAGTTAGAGAATGTGATATCTACTAGAGGAACAAATATGACACACTTAGTCCAGTAGGCTTATTACAGCCTTTATCCATGCCACAACAAGGATGGACCGATATCAGCATGGATTTCATCGAGGGACTGCCTCCCTCCTAGGGACACACGACCATCATGGTCATTGTTGACTGATTCACAAAATATGGGCATTTTGTAGCTCTTAAACATCCTTACACAGCCAAGGACATAGCTCATGTGGTTTTGAACTCGATCGTTAAGCTACATGGGGTACCACAATCAATAGTTTGTGATCAAGATCCTATTTTTACAAGTACATTTTGGAAAGAGTTGATGAAATTGCAAGGTTCCAAGTTGTGCATGTCTTCAGCATATCATCCCCAAATAGATAGGTAGATGGAGGTACTAAATCGCATGCTTGAAACTTATTTATGTTGTTTCACGTTTCATCAACCCAAGAATTGGACTTATTGGATGCCATGGGTTTAGTATTGGTACAATATATCTTGGCATAGTGCTACAGGTACCACCCCCTTTGAAGCCTTATATAGGCAAGCCCCACCATCTCTATTGTCTTACATTCTAGGGACAGCCAAATCTTCTTTCGTGGCACAGGAATTGGTGGCCTGTGATGATATTCTTAAACATTTACACAAGGCCCATCAACGCATGAAAGTCCTGAGAAGAGGATTCAACCACCTGGGAGGACTACTGCAAATTAATCGCAAAATTTTTGAACCTTGAGGACAAGGTCTCAACGGTGGTAGAGTAGTTATGTACTTTAGTGGTTTCTTCTATTAATTAGGTCTGTAATCGGGTATTGGGTTGTGCTAGACTATTTAAGCATTTTGGACTGTAGGGTTTGAGGGCATTAGAATAGTGAATTGTTGTTGAACTAGGAGAGTGGCCACCTCTTAAAAGTGGACCATATCTTCATTCCACCATAGCTCCACCATCTCCACACGAGTACTCCCTACGATCCTCTCATCGTAGGAAGAACTCTAATAGTTTGTTAACGATTGAATGTTAAACTAGGAAGATGGTTAAACATAATTGGTTAATGGAAGTACTTGACTATTATTATTTTAGTTAACCATTTTAATTAAATAAAATAAAGTGTATTTTTTTATTTATTCTTTTATCTATTTCTTTCATTGATAATAATTTTATAATTTTTTTAAGTATGTTTCAAGCTAATAAGTGAAAATGACAAAGATGCATGTTGAAATTGTTAAAGGATGTATGTAAGATTTAATTATTAATTGATCAATTTTGTTATATATCATTAAACAATTAAATTACTAACTGAATTGACTCGGTTAGTGGAAACGTTTATGGTCTATGCACTTAGAAAATAATTTTATGGAAAACCTGGAAAATGCTTTTCAAGGAAAATTTGTAAAATAATTTCCTGGTATTTGTGCATGTCAAGGAAAATATTTTTTGGGTGTTTATGCAATTGATAGAAAATGAAGAAAATTTTTATGATACATCATAAACTTATATAACAGCATAAAAATTATCAAATATTATATAATGAATCAATTGCATAATGTTATACAATTCAAATGTACCAATACATTTGTATAAATACTTCAATCATAATTTTTGTTTAGAGAAAAATATTTACATATACTTTAATTAAAAGCTCAAAAACAATAACTTAACAAATAATGCAATGTATACATATTAAAAAATGAATAATTATAGACACATAATGTACTTATTTGACAATAATATATTTATTTAATAAATAATAGTAATCAATAATTTGTACCAAAAATGAACAGATCTATGAATCCATTAAAAGTGCTTAAGTTAGATTGATGAAAGTTGCGAGATTGGATGTAAGATGTGCATGAGAGAAAGAAAGAAGAAGGGTTGGTCCTACCTTAGATACCATTTGTTTGTAGCTTTTTGGGTTAAAATTGGAGTTGAAATTATATTATAGCAGTTTTTTGTTAGAGTTAAATTTTTTTGGAGTTAGAGTTGCATTTGTTTAAATATTTGGCGATGTAGCTTTAACGTGACAAAATCCCCTTCAATTGAAGTTTGTTATTTTCATTTATTTTTAAAACATCTTGAATATGAAAAAATAAATTATATAATTACTCAAATAATGAAAATGATTTTTTGGAAATAATTAAAATTGTTATTGAATTCATTACCAACCAAATATGTAATGTTCCATTTCATACAAATGGTACATTGCACCATAAAATTTACCTTGATTACAATTCAAAACATATCTTGAAGATAGAAACAAAAGCAACATACTTCATTAAATAAAAGTTCATAAATAACTACAAACTTCTTGAATGCAACATCCACAGATAGATAAATTCGTAACAACATACTACACATAAAGCTCCAGAAAAAATAAGTGTGTATTACAAACATAATGAACCAATACATATTGATAATTTGCTATAGTAGACATCCTGTTCGAGTGAATGACTTCATTTACATTTCTAACTATCGATGTTGTTCTGTAGTTTCATTTTACTAAATTACTCCCTGATTGATTGCTTCTCAAATTTGCACATGATGATCGTCCATAACCCAGATCCCTCATCTATTTCATTTCGTCGTAAAAGTTCAATACACTTTTCCAATAATGTAGACCTATTTTGTAGTTGTAGTTCTTTAATGAACTATCGTAGGTTTATATTTATCTCATCATTGCAATCATTATCTTTGCCTCTTAACAGACCACATGAATGTCTTGAATAAGTTGATATTCCTTTTGTTGACTTTTTTGTTTTAGCTTGTCATTTGGAAGACCTATGAGGGATTTGTTCTCCTTCATTTTGACTAGGCAGAGTACCTACATTGATCATATAGTTTGCTATAGATCCAACTATGTAAGTGTCAGATCCAGTTGCCATGCTCCTGTCAAATAATACTACAAGTTTATTTTTAAATTTTAATCCTTTGTATTTGAGTGTTGCTTGGTTTATACTGTACAATAAAAACATGTGTAAATTTTTGAATCACATGGAAGTTGATAGAATATGAAAATCATAGATTGACTATAAAAGTATAACAACTATTGTTAAATGTAATACATGTGTATATCTACTTCATATTTTCCCACCATTGATCATTCGTACCCTCTTAAATGCGGGGGACGAGATTTCACTCAATGCTTGTTTGTGATAAAATTTTTTTTCATAATTGCTGATCTTTGCGAAGTTTCTTGAATTTATTTTTAATTTGAAAACTTGTTTGTTTGCAATCTTTACGTTGTTTGAATTTTTTTTCGGTAAGTTCATGACCTTTAATTGTGAAGTGTGTGCCCGATTTGTCCCATATTTGAGAACTTAGTGCATACATTAATGAACTTTGAAATCAAATTATCTTGCCAATCAGCCCTCTATGATGTTAGTCTTGATTGCGTCAAATGTGAAGTGCCAACTCTACCATGCAAAGTATCTTGTTCAGGGTGTGCACCACTCTGCATGTGTTGTGAAGTGCTTTGTATACCTTGCAAACCATGTAGTGTGGTCTGTATGGATGTGTTGAAATACATATTCAAAAAGTTGTCATCGATATCTATTTCCATTACCATGACAATGAAGTAAATGGTTAATATCTCAACTAGCTACATATCATTTAACATAAATAGACATATAAACATAATGCTAGAAACATCATAACACATGGAAATATCAGCATGTAGATGATTAAGCACATGCTACCTAAGCACATACATTGAAACATCATACCACATGCTACATATAAACATCACACATTTCAATAGTCAACAACACACATTTTAGTAGTCAATGTAAACAACAAAAAGGGGTTCAGATACATATTGCCTAATACAGAACTTCTGTACTTAACTATAAAATGTTATTTGATTTCTAATCTTATCTCTGATCGCTCCTACGTCAACTACATCCTCAACTCCTACTTTGGTTGCTTGTGACACATCGAGCGGAAAATGTGGTTTGTTACTTGAACAATCATCCACTTCGTATATCGTATCATGATCAAGTTAACATTTGTCATGAATAAGAAAATTATGCAAAGTTATAACCTAACTTGAGTTAAATAAGCATATGGCAACATGCAATTTAAAATACTCCATCTCTTCTTCAATACATCAAAAGCATGTTTTACGACATTTCTCAGTGAAGAATGAAGGTAGTTAAACTTTTCTTCAGCTCCCTTCGATTGGGATGCTTGAAATTTTGGAATATGATACCTTGTTTTCCTATAAGGTACAAGAAATCCTTCAACATTAGGGTATCCTAAATCCACTAAATAATATTTACCTAAAAACATAGCACATACACATTGAAAGTAATAAGGAGTATAATAACTACACAATGCAATTAGCTTTTGAAGGCATGGGAAAGTTGTGATTGGAATTTTATGTAGCATGTTTTAAAATTCTACTGTCATGTGCAATGTCCTTCTACCTAATTGAAGCAAATATAAATTGCATTTGAAAGTCATATACACCAAGTACATTTTAAGTTGTTCGCTTACCATCTCTACTACATCTAAATGCAACTTGCTTTGACTTTTCAATCACACAAGGACTATGAGTTCCATTAAGTGCACCAATTGCATCTTTAAAGAACGACATATAGCATATGTTTGGGTGGACGTTTTAGTGGGCTAAGTTGAGTTTCATGATTTTTTAAAAATTACATGATTTACGATGGAAAAGTAATTATAATGTGTTTTTGAAAGTTGTGATAAATAATGAATAAAATATATAAAAGAATAATGAATAGTATTTATTATAATAATATGATAGTTTTATTTGAAAGTTGTGATGAATAATGAATAGTATTTATTATATTAATGTAATACTAGTATTTTTTTGAGAGTTGTGATGATAGCATTTTTTTTGAGAGCTATTATATCTGATGAATAGTAAAAAATGTAAAAGTTTGGTAAATGGTATTGTAGAATATTATGGTATATAGTGAAAATGTGGTTGTATAGTGATAAACACTTAAACAAACATATGTATACTTTGAATTGTCAAGTAGATGTTATGCTATCTCATGGAATAACTTTATTTGATGTATCAAATCTAGCGTTTAAGTAGGAATTGTAGTTAACACACAATGTACATATTTATTAATTGGTTGCCTAGAATGTTGAACACCTATTTCTAAAATCCTATTCTTATGTCCATGTTCTAACAATTGTAGAAATATTTTCACTTGTTCTTCAATTGAAACAAATCGACTATCATTTAACAAATTCTTGCTTTTCAAAATTATATATAATTTCATAAATGTTTTAGGCATCATCTTATATGTGTCAAAGCATATCGCCAATGCCTAGTCAACATATTGTCAACCACATCACTTTTAGTATACCCAACATTATGAACAACACGTCTTCTTCTTCGACATCATTGTTCTTCTTTATCCCACAATGCCAAAAATATCATAATTTCCATTTGTTCTTCTGGTTCCAATTCTGAGAAATCACCAATTTCATAAAGCCTTTCCATCCTTTGTCAACTTAAGTATACAATGAGGAACAACCACTCAGACATTATGAAATGCATTATTATTTACAAATGAAATTAAACATAAATGAAAAAATAACATTACAAAATGCATCATATTACAAAAATAGTAGCTACATCACATATTATAGATCACATCAATAGAATACAACTTTCAAAAATATGACACATTTTTTAGCACATGTTAACACATATACACAATGCAATTACACATTACAAACTTCAATCACAAAAATAATAATGTGTGCTTGGAGTTGGAATGATCCAATGTCTCCATTCAATCACATTAATTAACAAATAATGTGTGTTCTTGGATAACAAGTTGCAATGTTTCCATTCACTCATAGGAGTAATAATGTTGCAATGTTTCCTTCAAGCATAGAAAATAATGAAATGCTCTATTGGATCATGCTAAAAAATGAATGAATGTTCCAAGCAAATGAATGAATGTTGTCTGCAAATGAATTCACCACACATTCCCAACAAAAAAATGAATGAATTTGCGGAATGAATGTATGAATGAAGGAGGTATGATGAATGTTGTTTACAAATGAATTAACCACCAAAAAAAATGAATGAATTCATTTTTTGTTAACAAGCAAAATGAATGAATGTTGTTTGCAAATGAGTGAATTCATTGCCCTCACCTACAATCACTGGATTGTTCCATCATCATGAATGTTAACGAAGAATAAGGATGTAAGGCTTCTTTGGTGAAAAAAAAAGCGAAAGATGAACCTATGGTAGGGGTGATGAATGTGTGATTGGGCTGCAATGACAGATCATTGAGGGGTGGAGGAGATCGAGTGGCGGCACAATGGATCAGTGGGAGGTGGAGGTAGATCGAGTGGCGGTGTGACAAATTAGTGAGAGGTGGAGGTAGATTGAGGGGCAACACGACAAATCGATAAGAGGCAAAGGTAGATTGAGTGGTAACTGACAAATCAGTGAGAGGTGGAGGTAGATCGAGCAGTGGCACAATGGATCGATAAGAGGCAAAGGTAGTTCAAGTGGTAGCGTAACGGATCAATGAGAGGTAAAGGTAGATTGGTAGATGTGGGTGAGGGAGAAGGCGGCTAGCAAGGTTCTTGGGCTTTCAACGAGTGGGGAAGGGATACAGGGCTACAATGGTAATTTTCTTTTTTTTTTACTTGTGTAATGTTTGGAATGAAGAAGATTTAAAAGAATTGGTAAAAATGAGATTTAGGAATTGTATGTCATTGCATAGTAATTGTAGTTGAGATGAAATGTAACTACCATGCGTAACACTTTTGTTTGGTAATTTAACACTGTAGTTGGTTTTGTTGGATGTTCAGCATGCGTTCCCTTCTCTGCATGTTCTAACTAAAGCCTCTTGTGCTTGAGGAGGTGGCTTGCACTTTATTGTGATAGGGGACTATGATCGAAAGCTGGAGATTGAATAACCAAAGGTCACACTTAATATGAACCTGTAAGTGTTGTGTTTTGCCTTAAGAGGAATTGAGAAGTTCTTGCTATCACTTTGGAGTTTTAGTTTTGTGGTAGCACCTGATCTTAATAAGTGGTATTAAAGGTAGGAGGTTTCATATTCGAGTCCCAATAAGTGTGTTCTACGTGTACGTGTGTTAGGATAGAGGATTGTTAGGTGCTTAGAGCGTGTTCCCTTCTCTGTGTGTCCTAACTAAAGTCGCTCGTGCTTGAGGAGGTGCCTTGCATTTTACCATGATAGGGGCTATGATCGAAAGCTAGGGACTAGATGATCAAAGATTACACTTAACACATACCTGTAGATACTATGCTGTACCTTAAGAGGAATTAAGGAACTTTTGCTATCATCTCGAGGTTTTAGTTTGGTGGTAGTACCTGATTCTAATAGATTTGTTGTGTTTTACCATAGAACACAAGTATGAGTTTGTAGTATTTCTACCTAAAGTAATATGGTTGATTTGTAATGCTTTTACCTTAAAAAATTAGGTAGGTTGGCTATGCTTGTGTTTTCTACTTAAAAACATAAGGTTGTCGATTGGTTAGTGTGTTTGACTTCAAACACATGGTTGATTGAAGTGTTGTACTATAAATACTTGATGTATAGGTTGGTGTTAAACTTATAAAAGTACTAGTTGTAATTTTGATAATTATAGTGGATTATTGGTGTTAAACTTATAGGTTGGTGTTAAACTTATCATTTAGTACGTTGAAGGTTTCTTATGTTGAAATAATAAACTAGAGATTTGGTATGGGGGTTTAGTGTATCAGTGGTTTGATAGATTCAATATATGAAGGTTTGGTGCATTGTCTAGTCACACCAATCGGTATGTCGATGTTAAATACATATATCGGTCAAATATACTGTCGCTTACTACATTGTCTAGTCACACCGGTTGGTATGCTAGTGTGCACATAAGCTTTAAATAGGTCCTTATTATACTCTTTGGTCACATCGATTGGCTATATTGCTTGGTATGTTGGATTTCTAAAACTTACAAGTCCAAGAACATTAGTCCTTTTTACAGGACCGTTAGTTTCCTTTTGCTTTTGACAAGACAATGTGTTAAGTCCTTAGCATACTTAGACATGCTACTAAACGTTCTATGTGTAAGTGTGGTGTGCTACACACTTAAATTATCCTAGAGATGTAACTAGACTTATTAGAACAAGAACATTATATACACTTAAACATGACAATACAATAATTGTTAGACTTTCTAATCCTTTGAGTTTTTCTTTTCTTCAACACTTCTAGAGCTCTCACAATCTTTAAGCTGTGCAATACTTTAAGCTCATTGGGATCTTCATCTTCATTTCTCCTCACTTGCAACCTTTGATAGACTTATGCATGCAACATGAGTTTTGCATCATCAAAACCATAACAACATATTTTCTAACAATCTTATTCTTTTCAATGATATCAAAACATTAAAATAATATATCACAAATGCAAAGATGTTGTAGACACAAAGTGTGATACTCTTTTCTCTCCACTTTTTTGACATTAACAAAAAGAGCTCCTCTTGCATATAAGAATGGTAGGCTTTAGTCACACCGATCGATATATTGGCATGCACATAAACTATAAATCGGTCCTTAGTATACCATTAGATTGCAACAATCGATTGTACTACTTGGTATGTCAGATTGCTAAAACTTATAAGTCTAAGAACATTAGTACAATCTTTTTCTTCACTCAAGCTTCTTCTTTAAGATTTCACTTGGCTTTCAAAGTCCCTCATTCTTTAATAAGTCTTTCCTTCTTTAAGCCTTCCACATGTCTTCAATAGAAAGGTCCAATATTCCACCAAAACCTAGTTGAGTGGTTGGAGGGTTCTCAATTATATTATAGGTAGAATTGACATCGGTATTACTTTCAATGCAGGATTATTTGTCTCAATACTCACTTGCACGTGTGACTCTATTCCTATCATTGTTATCGGTACTTTTTCCAGTTAAGTGCACAACCTAACTTTGGCAAAAAGGTTCGATATTCAACCAAAACCCAATTAAGTAGTAAGTGGGTTCTCAATTATGTTATAGACAAGATTGACATTAGTACTATTTCCAATGCGGCACTATTTATCTCAACATCTTCTTCTTCATTTCTACAAGCTTTTATTTTTATAACTATTAAGTTTTGAATTATCAAAACTTGAAATATATTTTTTCAACAATAATAATTTTAAGCATTGGTGGCATACGTGTATAATTTTGAAATTGAATTGTTGCATATTATAAATATATTCTGATTGTATAAGTTTTGAATATACATGTAAAAACCTTGATTCTTTTGTTATTTTACCATTTGTACTTGTCTTTTGGTTTGATTTCACATATTCCTTTTAGAATTTAGAAAATGATTGATGTTTCTGATTGCATGTTACAGAGGATGCCACCATGGTTGTTGCCACCTGATCGGACACTTATGTACGCAAAGAAGGAGATAGCTCATGCTCCTCCTGTGGGCTATGATTATCCTGATTTATATTCTCCATTGTTCCAAAATATCTCAGTTTTCAAAAGGTTTGGTTAGATTTTTATATGATCTTGGATTCTCTTCCTAAATGAAAATCAATAGAACTGAAAAATCAAAAATCACAATCACAGAGTGGTTTTTCCAATTCAAAATCAATAGATGAGATATAACAGTTAATAACCTCATTTATTTTAATAACATCAGTATGCTGTTCTCAATTATATAAAATTGAACGCATGTGGAAAATCTAGATGTGCTTTTTATATAATCAATTAGTCATTTTTTTTCATTGAAGATCTTGTTTTTTCTTTTGCTTATTTTATCAATAGTTGCATTTTCTTTTATGTTACACCTTCTGATGCTTTTTTTCATTCTATTGGATGGTGTGCCCATACCTCAACTTATGGTTTATATTATTTTTATTTTTCCACTATATGTCAAAGTTTTACTTCCCAAAAAATGCTGTCTGGGAGCTTACAACTTCCTGTTTTTACTTTTGGTTTGGCGAAGTGGGGAGTTTTCTTTGTTTTGTAAAGGCACAGCAACTTGTACTAGTTGCTTTTTGTATTTGATTTTTCTTTTTCTGCTATCACCTATTTTCCCTTTGACAGAGAGATGGGCACTTGGCGATGGCTTAACTAACTCATTCTTTGTTTGAATTGTTACAACACTTGCTTTTTCAGTTTATCATAAAATCTGACTAGAGAGCATGTTTGTCTTGAATCTTGATATGTATAATTGCTAAAGCTGTATTTTGGTAAATCCTTAAATTTCTCTATGGTCTTGTGTTGATGGTCTTTGGGGCACTGCATTTTCAGGAGTTATGAACTGATGGAAAGAATATTGAAGGTTTATGTCTATCGAGATGGAGAAAAACCAATTTTTCATACACCACCTATTAAAGGAATTTATGCTTCTGAAGGATGGTTTATGAAATTGATAGAAAAGAACAAAAAATTTGTCACAAAGGACCCAAACAAGGCCCACTTATTTTATCTTCCCTACAGTGTACGCCAATTACAACTTGCTCTTTATGTGTCTGATAAGCACAATATGAGGGAATTGTCACTTTTCCTGAAGAACTACGTGAATAAAATTGCTTCTAAGTATCCATTTTGGAATAGAACGCATGGATCAGATCATTTTGTTGTGGCCTGCCATGATTGGGTATGCATCTATATAATCAACTGTCTAACACATTATTCTGTTAGTTGTATTAAAGAAATGGTGGTTTATATAGGATTTTGTTAGGATTTGACTTTTAGCATGTAATGATTTTCTGATCTTTGCTGCTCCCTTACACTGCTTCTAGTTTGCCAATATAAGTTTGTTTTTCTTCTTATTAATCCTTTACTTTTATATCTTACACCAACATTTTGGAATATTTTTTGTGTTACTGGGAATCATATTTTTGGTCAAATATAAGTAATTTGACAAAAGTGTTCTTGAATCTGGAATTAAGATTATTGGTTACTTTGTTGATTGTCTACCATTCTCATCAAACCTTAATTAACCCAAAAAATCATCCCAGCGGTTCCTCTAAGATTTTCCCTGGAGGCACCTTATAATAATGGTTTTCATGTTTTCAAGTGTAGGAGGAGACACATTGTTCCATCCTCTTCAGTGGTCACCTCTTACTCCACTTTTCCCTATTCCCATATTTGTTGTAATCTGCAAGAATGGATGGGCTTTTGTGTTTGAAAACTTACCCTGAAAGTGTATATTTTGATGATGTCAAATAGTGGGTGTTACAAGATGAAGACTTGAAGAGAAAAGTGAAGTTAAAGACTAAGTAAGATGAAGAAAATGAATGAAGGATAATGTAGATATGAAGACATGAAGAAAAGACTTGAAAAGAGAAGACGTGGGAGTAGTTGGTTTTAGATTTTGACCATAAACTCTAGTGGGTTGAGGTGTTATACCATGAATAGCTGTTTGTGTAGTTGGTTGAGGAGTACAACAATAAACTCGTGTTTGTAGTTAGAGTGTTGACAAAAAACACTCATAATTTAATTTATAGTGAATTAGTGTTGTCTGAAGCTCTTATAGCTTAGGTATGGACGTACCTAGTTGGGCAACTGCCTAAAAACTTTCTGTGTTCTTTAGTTTCAACTATCATTTATTTTAAATTGTGTGATTGCTTGTTACAACTCAATTAAATCACAAATACGTGCTATGCACCCCCCTCTAATGGTTCAAATCAATCCTTTTATTTTACTAATCTATTAGTCCCATCTAATAAAATATTATCTCTGAGTGTTCACCTATGTGAGCTGTTTTGATTTATAATGGTCCAGCTAATGAGTAGAGTGAGATCCTAGTTTAATTATTCATGTGAATGTACGTAAGCTTTTTCTTGTTTGTTCATGAGTAGGCACATCAAGATTTATAATATTGTTTCAGTTTCATTTTTGCTTACTCTCATGTTCGATTGGTAAAACATAATGCAAGGTGAAAGTAGGCAAGGCTTTCCCAGCCAAGCTAGAACACAAGACACATAAGAAATCCAGAGAGAAAATACTTGAAGATAACATATGCATTTTCAAATCTATCACATAAAATATCTCATAGAAGTATTATATATTTAAAAATTAGTTGTACCATATTTGTATTAATGCTCCTTAATTTGAAAATTTGGAGTATTTATATCCATACCCAAGATACTTACACCCATTTAAATAATCTTGCATCATAGCCTTGCATATAAACACCAACACACACAAATGAACTTGAAAACAAGTACCTTGTACATGTACATAACCATGTAATTAAAATCCAATAAACCATGTCTTTAACAAACGTGTTTCTTCATTCCTAAATAAACCAAGCATGATTTATAAAGTGTAGTCTATAAAAAACTAGAAAACTAATATTTGAATCAAATTGGAGTATATATGAAATATTGAAATTTGAAAACATAAGCAATATCTAATCCTTTTACAAATATTTACCTAAATCTTTAGACAAATAAATAAATTAAATTAAATGCAATATTACAATACACATCTTTAGGATAAACTAACAAGATAACTCTATAAATCCAATTGTCATAGTTTTCTAGATCCATCTTATCTTAAGAATTCGAAGGCTTCATGAGTTAATTGTTAGACAACACATCACCCTTTGATAGCAAGTCATGTTTTTGACAAGGACTTGATCTCATTCTTCTAATCTTTAATATCACTAACATGTACTCTCTTAGAGGTCATATCCTAGCTAAAGGCTTTGCCTTATCTAGCACTTGCTCACTTAGGTACCATCATTGTAAAACTGGCAAGAATGGAATCCCTTAAATTTAAGGCCTAGTTTCCTTCCTTACAATAAAGATCTCTAGCTAAGATGTATGCACTCATTTAGTTCTTGAAATTCTTTCTCTATTGTGAGTTTTAGGTACTTAAAGTGTGCATCTTCTAGTTTTCTCATTGTTTGTTTTTATTATTCCCCAACTCCCACCACGAGAGCTTTTAAACTCAAGAAGGGTTGCAAGTTATGGATCAAATTAATATCAGAACTTATGATCCCGTTGAAGGCTATAGTGAGGACACATTCTAATACAATTAAGGAGGATTTCTCATTGTGTGGGATGGGCATTCAGAAGTAGTGTGTGGATATGGTCCCAAGGGAGGAAGAAGTCAATTCTTAGAGTATAAGGAAGGTATGTCAGCATCATCATATGTGTGGTCCCTTTTAAAGAGTGTGCATTCGTTGTTTGAGGATATGAATGCATGACTGCAATGGTTGGAGTTGGGATTAAGAGAGTTGATGATAAAGGTTGAGGAAGCATAGATTGCACATGGATTGTCCTTTCTAAGTGAAAGCATAGATTGATATTTTGAACTTTAGTGGAGTCATTAATGTGGAAAAATTGAACTCTTAGATTGCAGGTCTTGAGATGTATTTCTCATACAAGTATCAAGATGACAATAAAGTGGGTCAAGCATGGTTGAAGCTAACTGATCATGCCTTGACATGGTGGAACGATTATGTTGCAGGTAATGAAAAAACTCGTCTTTGGTGGGAAGGTTTCAAGAGGTTGCCATAGGTAGAGTTTTATTTGGTTGGGTATATTTGACAATGTTTGGCGAAGTGGTATGCTTTTCGTCAACAAAGAGGGTTGTCGGTCTAAGAGTATATGATCGAGTTTCAGGCTTGCAATACATTAGGCATATTTCTGGAGAGTGAGGAGGCAATGCAGAAGTATTCTGTTGGACTAGTGCCACCGATCTAGAAGGAATTGACCTTGTTTTGGGTATCGGGTATTACTGAAATGTTTGTTCAAGCCTTAACTATTGAGGAGAAGAACAATGTGGTATGATTAAAGGAGGAGGTGAGTTTGTCCTCGTAGCAAGTAAGGGAAGAGAAAAAGGAAAAAGGGAGATTCTTCTATGACAAATTGTTCTCAACTATTTGAAAGATGTGGCTACTATGGTAAAAGGGGTCACTTGGACTATAGGGGCTTGTTAATGCCATGTGGAAATGGAAATAGAAAGTTCAGATAGAAAGGAAAATTGAAAATGGAGATGGAAAATGTAGACGGAAATCAAAAAATAAGGGGTAGTAATGTTTGACAACGGAAATTAAAAAATAGAGGGTGTTAGTGCCTAACACAAAGTGAGTAAAAATTAAATTTTTATAATTTTGTTAATATAACAAAGTTCTTACATAATAGAACTTGTAATTGTAGTACAATAATTTTTGTACATTTTCCTTTATGTAATATGGTTAATAATCAATATTAACTATAAAAAATAATTAAACAGAGAACGTTAATTGTAATACAATAGTGAAATAATCAACTTTAACTTAAAAAATAATTTAAAAAAAGAAACGGGTTGTGTGGCTGGCGGGGGGATTGGTCGTCGGGTCATTGGGCCGACAGTCGAGGTGAACGGTCGCGTGCACCGGTGCGTGGGAGGGGGTAGAACAGGTTGTGTGGTCAGCGGGGGTACGGGCCGTCGGGTGTGCGGGTAGGTGAGATGGGTTGATGGAGAACTGTGCCTGGGTTAGCCGCTAGGTCACGGCTTGCAAGGTGCAACGTGCCAACGCAGCAACAGTTGACATGCTTTCACCCAACGGGCAACTCAATTCCGCACAATGGGCGGCCCGCTTCCGCCCAATGGGCGATCGGGTGCCAGGTGAAACGGTTGGCTTCCACCTCAACAGCTCAACCAACTTTTCTTTATAAATTGAGGGAGTTGGATTTTATTTTTTACCCAACTCACTCCTCATCTCCTTCACTCCAAATTCTCTAAACTCTAATCTCAATTCTCAATTCTTAATTTCTCAAATTTTCTCACTCAAGTCACAAACAATAGCGTACTACCAAGGCCAAAGTTCTGGAAGCTACGGATATCCTCAAGAAAACTTTCCTGAAGCTGAAGTAACACCGTCAATGGAGACTACTAGAGTTTCAACTTCAACTGTGCCGCCGAGGAAGTCTTGGAAGAGAGTTTCCATCTGGTCAAAGTACACAATCATGATGAAAGCTTTGGCGGACGGCATAGAAGAGGAACGAGCCTTTTGCAACCTTTATAACATCGACTTCTCTTGCAAAACGTCTGGTAGTACAGGTTATTTAACTAGACATATTAGTACATGTGAAAATAGGAATAATGATAAAACAATTCAAATCCAACTTTCTTTTACTTCTGAGGGTAGTGTTAGTTCATGGATTTATGATTCTGAAAGGGTTAGGGACTTGCATGCTAGATTTATTTGTTTAGAAGATTTACCAATAAGTTTTGGAGGAAATAAACGTTTTAATAATTATATTAGTAAAACATATTATTCATAATATAAACGTGTATCTAGAAATATTATTAGGTTGAATATTATGATTTCATTTAATAAGCTTAGATTATAACTTATTAATGTTATGAGTACAATAATGACATATATAGTATGTACTTCAGATATTTAGTCGGGTAAAATTAAGGATGGGTACATAACTGTAATTGCACATTATATTGATTAAAATTGGACTTTACGAAAAAGATTAATAAGATTTAGAAAAATTCAACATCCACATACTGCCGAAACAATTTTTGCAAACATTATGAAAATTTTTGATTTATATGGAATTAGAAATAAAATAGGTAGTATAATTTTTGATAATGTAGCTAATAATATTGCAACAATACCAATGTTTAAAACTAGAATAAGTCCATCAAATGGTTTTAAATTATTTCACCAAAGATGTATGTGTCACATAATTAATATTATTATACAATCAGGTATAAAAGAAATTGAAATTTATATTAACTTATTAGGGATGCTGTAAGTTTTATAACTAGTTCAGGAAAGCGGCAGCAACAATTTGATGAAACATGTAATACTTTTGAAATGTCGCATAAAAAATTCTCTTTAAATGTTCAATATAGGTGGAATTCATTATATTTAATATTAGAAAGTGTATTACTATATAAAATTTTAATAGTGTCTTTGTATAATCGTCATCATTGTGATGATTATAAAAAATAATTAACTAAGAATGATTTTAAAATTTTAAAATGTTTTGTTGAATTTTTAAAACCTTTATATGATGCAACGGTTAGATTATTAGGAATTTATTATTCTACACCTGTCTATACGTTATATCATTTATATGATATTTCACGAGTTTTTAATAAATATGAGGCATATCCAATTTTCGAACCAATAGTAAATAACATGAAACAAAATTTTTTAAAATATTGGAATGAAATTCCTACATTATATATTTTGAGTGCATGTTTAGATCTTAGGTGTAAAATAAGATATGCTAGTAAATTAATTAGGAAAATATAAATGAGTATAGGTGTAGATTTAGAATTAAATGTTAGTACAATAGAAGAACAATTAAATCAAATGTTTGATTTATATGCATAAAAATATAGATTAAGAATAGAATATTCTCCTCCAGCAATGTCTATAATACTAGAATCAAATGTTGGACCATCTTTAGATTCTTGGGCATTTTTACAATATCCAAGATTTGACGAAGATATTCCAACATCATCATCATATAATTATAATCCTATACTATCTAAACAAGAATTAATTACTTTTAATACAACGAATCACCAATTATTATTATTTACTCAACATTCTAACTTAAATACGTTTGATATTTTAGATTGGTAGAGGCAAGAATCACTGATTTTTTTAATATTATCAATAATGGCAAATGATTTATTAACAATTCCAGTATCTTCAGTAGTTTGTGAACAACTTTTCAGCATGAGTGGTAACGTGCTTGATGACCGAAGATGCAAGCTTAAAGAAGATATAAAAGAAGATATAATAGAAGCATTAATGTGTGTAAAAGATTGGAAGTTTACTGCACTCCGTGAATAAGATCAAGTTGAAGATTTTATAGAGTAACTTACAAACTTAAATATTTCATAATTAAAACATTTTAATTTTTATTTTTCAATTTGTAATTTTTTTTAAAATGTAATTTAATTTTGTTGTAAAATTTGTTTAAATGTAATTGTAAATTTGTAATAATGTAAATATAAAATACATAATTCATTAATAAATAAAAACTTAATTTAATTATATGCATTGT
>JAMKPZ010001537.1:0-33342 GCA_024699675.1 Amphibolis antarctica | reverse complement strand
TGTAGATTTAGGATTAAATGTTAATACAATAGAAGAACAATTAAATCAAATGTTTGATTTATACACACAAAGATATGGATTAAGAATAGAACATTCTCCTCCACCAATGTCCACAATACCAGAATCAAATGTTGGACCATCTTTAGATTGTTGGGCACTTTTACAAGATCCAAGATTTGATGAAGATATTCTAACATCATTATCATATAATTATAATCTTATGCTATTTAGACAAGAATTAATTATTTTTAATGCAACGAATCACCAATCATTATTATTTACTCAACATTTTAATTTAAATACGTCTAATGTTTTAGATTGGTGGAGGCAACAATCACTGATTTTTCCAATATTATCAATAATGGCAAATGATTTATTAACAATTCCATCGTCTTCAAACTTAAAAACATTTTTTCATAATTACTGAGCAACTTACAAACTTACAAACTTAAATATTTCATAAATAAAATATTTTTATTTTTATTTTTCAATTTGTAATTTTTTTTAAAATGTAATTTAATTTTGTTGTAAAATTTGTTTAAATGTATTTGTAAATTTGTAATAATGTAAATATAAAATATGTAATTCATTAATAAATAAAAACTTAATTTAATTATATGCATTGTTGTCTGATTGTCACATTTATTAAATTGTTAAATACTTGAATGTTGTCATGTTGATTATTGAATTAAATTTAAATATTGATGGTTGAACGGTCATTTGTGTGGGCGGGCAGGCTAGGGAATCGTACTTGGGCCAACAACCAGGTCATTGGGTCGAATGTCGACTCGCAGCGCTGGGTCCCACCGTCATGGGAAGAAGAGCCGAAGACTCTTTGATGAAGATAGAAGTGGTGAAATGGGTTGTCGGAGTCGGTGAGGCCCGAGGGGGCAGGGCAGAAGGTTTTGCAGGTGGGTGGGGTGAACAGTCGCGTGGGCGGGAGGGGGGTGAATCATGAACGGGTCATGCAGCCAGCAAGGGAGACGTGCCGCTGGGTCATTAAGCGGGCTGTCGGGTCATTGGGCGAGCCACCGGGTCATTAGGCTGATTGTCGAGTAATTAGGCCGGTCACTGGGTCACAGTGTCAGGCTCTGGGAAGAATCATGTTGATCAAAATCGTGTCATTAATTGACATAAAGTATTTTTTCATACCACAGATCGTATCTGAGTTGACCTATTGATGATATGAACTATATCGACACCATCGTGCTGTGCCAGCATAAAATTCACGTTGTCAAGTCTAGGACTCAAAGCAGATGAACAAATCCGTGTCTTCAAAATCCAATAATCCGACGTTTTAGTACTTTGGACGAAACCAAACCTGAGTCCAATTGGTGATTAATCGTTAGAGTTGGAGCAAATATTTTTAAAGTATATAGTAAAATATAAGGTAAAAATTTATATAATATAATAATGACGTAAGAATGTTTATATAAAATTAGAGTAATTTAATTGTTTCCAACACAAACCCGAAGCACAAGACGTCGAAAATGCAATGATATCTAGAAATTTCATCGCAATTCAAATACAAAGAATAAAAAATAAAAAAACCGCACCAGGTTTATGTTTGTTTTTTTTGACAATTATTATATTAAAATATTTTTACAGTATTAATAAAATTTCAAGCAAAGATATTTGACGTTTGTTAGTTAACTGAAACCATGTAAATTTGTTAGTTAACCGGACCATGCATGTAAATGCTCAAACACGGTTTGACCGGCGTTACAGAAGTCAAATGAATAATTAAGAAAAACAAAAAAAATAAATAATCAAAAGAGACACCGTGTTAACCGTAGTTGGTATTTGCTTGTACGTTTTGAGACGAAACATCACGTGACTTCCACGCAAACGTACCCACAAACACCGACCGTTCATATTGTGTCCGATCCCATGGAATCCAAAATCACCGGACACCAGCATCCTTTATTTGTTCATCTTTTGCTGTAGTTATTACTGATCGTTTATTCAAATCAACAAAAGCACTCTCAGCATTACTCGTTATTACTCTCAGCTAGAACAATTTTGAACATCTGGCCTGGGGCCTTCCCTAAGCTTGCATGCTACACGAACATCGATCTGCTGGTAGAATGATCTCCTTTACAATTTGAGACAATCTGAGTGTTGGTACTTCTTCTTTTTATTGATTCTCACCGTATGCTTAATTCCCAATACAAGCTGTTGCGATACCACCTGAAAAACGTACAGCATGCATTTCCATATAACTTTGTTTGGCTCACTTATTATTGCATCAACAAAGGCAAAGCTAAACATTCTATTCAGAATATATAGAACGCTCTCTTCCCATTTTATATATGATTCTTTTGAACTTCAATTCAATCCCTTTCTTTAAATCACGATCTGTCGTCGCTAGGGCACATCCTGCAGTTGTAATTTGTAAATATATCGGCGGCGTTGGGGCTTTCCGGAGTCGCGACCCGCACGGCGGACGACGGCATCTCGTTTGTTCTCTCCATCGGACTACGTACGTGGAAAAGGATGGCGACAATGGCCTTCCACCACCGCACCGACTACGCATTGACGTCGATCTGGCCTTAACCACCCAACTCGTTTTGTTTGCATCAGAATTAGAAACTGAAAAAACAGTACAGAACGCTGTTCAGCTCGTGAATGACAGGTACATGATTGATTCTTTATTCGCATACAAGTCTGTCTTTATTTTATTCCCTTCCGACAATTGTGGTTACGTTAGGTACCCATCCAAATCTTACCCATCGATCACTTGTGTGGTGGTTGTGGTGCATCGATCGGCCATTACATTCCTTCTCCTCTTCCGCCCATCCTCCATTCCTCTCCTCTCCCTCTCTGTCGTGTTTTAATTCTTGGGCTCTAGCTTCTTTTTTTTCTTCTGTCATGCAGATATATATACAAGTACAGATCGATTATTATTTCCACTTCAGCTCATGCAGTTACAACTATAAAACTCTCTACTGGCTATTTCGATCAGGTTTTATCTTTTTGCCTTCATTCCATTAATCTTCAACTTATTTCTTGATGTTTGCTCGATGGCACCTCGCTTAATTAGTTTTTCTATTACTTTGGAATTGTAAAAATTTTATCTTAAAATTAACTGACAATAAGTGAGAAAGTTCTCCGTATATTAAACTTAATTTAGTACTTAAAGATGTTCTAACAGGTTGTTCAGTTCAGCCTTTACATTTATTAATATATAGGATTATCCTAACAAGAATGTTGTTTATTGATAAGATAAAAATTTATTATCATATAAATTTTATATAAATTTTTGATTACTTTAATTATCATGTAAATTTAAATTTATTTACCAAATTAGTTTTAATTTTAATTTTATTGAAGAAATATAAAGAAAGAAACCTTTGGCGTATGCATAAAAAATCAAGCCACCTATCAGCAGCAGTAATGCAAACACAAACAAAAAGTAGTGTTCAGGCATCAACATTCATAAGCTACGAGTTCGATCGTTATTATTCAAGATGGAAGATTTAATTTTGCATTTAAAGTTTCATTTGAAAACTTTGTTTTCAATTTTTACTTTAGTTCTATACAAATTTTTATATATAATTATTATTACGTTAATTTTAATATATAAATTTTTACCACACTAATTACAGTTAATCTTTTCTTTTATTTATTTTATAACTTCTAACTTTTGAAATTAATTGAAACTTTTTCAAAACGTGCCATAAGTTGCATCGATGACTGATAAAATTAGAGTTTTAAGCACTTGTCGCACAATTTGGTTTGATGTGTGGAAAAAAATTTAGTTGTACCAAAAGAAGATGTGAGGAAAAAATTTTACATTTTAATCTAAGATAAATTACAAGTTTTATAAGTGTAAATTACTGACAGAATACATGAGATCAGAAAAAATATATTGTGATGAATTTTTCGTTAATGGTAAGAATTTTTTCAATTTAATAAGTAAAAAATAGAAAAAACTTTATACTTATAATAATAATAATAATTAAAAAAATTTACCTTTTCTAAAATGTATATATATTAAAAAATTTAAATTTTTTTGCAACATTTTTACAACCCCACTTCTACGGAAAAGTGGGGAAAAAAACTGAAATTTTGTCGGTAGTGGGACGCGGGAATCCCGAAACGACGGCACTGTTGTGAATCACAGGTCCGAAGCCGATCGTCGTCCTTGCCACCTCACGTCCCGCACAGAGCACGGTCCGATGACAGTATTCGTGCTATCCTTCACTCCTTGCTTGCCGTCCGCACCAGGGCAACCCCACAGCGAGGCGACTGGGGCCGTGGCCGGGACCGGGGAGCGTGACCGACCCACCTTCCCTTTGTCTACTGTGCATTGTCCCCGCGGTCAAACGGAGGAATCCATCGACTCAAAGATGCTGCATGTGCCCACCTTTTCCAGTTGTCGGCATTGTCACCCAAAGCAGTCTGTATGACGTTTTTTCAAGTTTTCGGTAGAAAAGTTTCCAGTGATGAAATCTACCTATCTATCTATCTGTGCATATATCCACTTGGCCGCCGTGACCGTGGCATGCGTGCATGTACTGTGATGGCGCAGCTGCAAACACGGCAGGCAAACACGCAGGCCAGCCAGCCCGCCCGCCGGTAGTCAACATGTGATCCACCGGCCATATATATATATATATAGAAAAATAGACATCACAGGTGTCTGTAAAGGCGTCTAAATAATAATAATAATAAAAGTCATAGTCTCTGTCTTCTTCCTCCATTGCTGGTAAAAAAAGTCCCCTGTCCGTCAAAAAAATCCCACCCTTCCCTCTCCCTCTCTTGTCCGCCTGCGTCGTCGTCACTGTCACCTCCTTCCCCGGTTCCTACCTTCCATTGGTTATCCGTGTTACTTTCTTTAACTTTCTCTATTCAAATATTCTACATCATCAAAGATTAAGTTTACAGTGATATGAGTTTTCTTTTCTTATATTTCTATTGTATATTTAAATTATTAATAACTGTTATTTTTATTTTTATTTTATTTTTAATTGTATATTTAAACTAGTACTAATTGTTATTTCTTCTTCTTTTTGTATTGTAGATTTAAATTGATACCAATTTTTACTCTCTTTTTCTTTTATTTGTATTATATATTTAAACATGTAGTAATTGTTATTATTATTATTTCTTTTGTTTGTATCGTATATTTAAACTTTATAACAACTATTACTTTTTTTTTCTTTTATTTGTATTATATATTTAAACATGTAGCTAATAGTACTACACATATTAAAAAAAATTTGGTAATTTGTAGGATGAAATCAAATTTTGATATATCACAAGAACTTTCACTACACACTGAAAATGTTGAATTGGAATTGAAGAAATTGAAATGCAAGGAAATAGTATAGAAGAAAAGCAAGAAAATAAAGACCTTAAAAGTCCTTACATTGTTATAGATTTTTCATCAGTTGATATTACATATATATATTACAATGCATATGCAAAGGTAAAAAGATTTTTGATAAGAAAGGATTGAGTTAGAAAATCAAAAACTAATGGTAATTTGATGGTACAAAAATTTATTTGTTACAAACAAAGAGTAAAAACTATGAATGATAAACATTTTTTGGGAATAGAATTTAGCAAACGAGCAAATATTCGACAGTTTTATCCAGCAAGACTATATGTAGATCCAAATTTCTTCTTTCAATTTAAATTAGATGAAGATCACATAATTAGAAATATTTTTTAGGCAGATGGAAGGACTCGTGAAGCATACAATAAATTTGAATATATTATATTCGACACAACATATAAGACAAATAATTTCAAAATGTCATTTGCACCATTTACTGAAGTCAACCATCATAGACAATCAACATTATTTGGTTACACTTTGCTATCAGATGAAACTAAAGAAACTTTTTATTGGCTATTTAATACATTTCAAAAATGCATGTATAGGAAGAATCCAAATATCATCATTATAGACCAAGACATTGCAATGTGTATAGTTATACCTCAGGTATTTGAAGGAATTGTACATCGTTATTATTCTTGACATATATATCGAAATGCTATTAATTATGTCCTAGAGTTAAAAAATAATTCAAACTTCAGGGTTGATCACAACAAAGTAATATATGGATCAAAAAATTCTATAGAGTTTGAAAAGAAATGAGAGTTATTGCAACAAAAATATTTGACAATTGAATTGTAACTTTTGGCTGAATCAGATGTTTAATATTAGAGATCATTGGATTCCTTGCTACGTGAAATGTATCTTTATGGATGACATGACTACAATTCAAATATTTGAAAGTATGAATTCAATTTTTTGATAGATATATTTATTCTCAAACTCCTATATCGAAGTTTGTCACTCAATATGAAAAAACATTATTAGCAATACATCAAGTAGAAGAATTTGAAAACATGCAACCATCGACTTCTTAGCATCATTTATAAGTAACTTTTTTTAACTTCTAAAATCACTTGTCATTATTATGCATAGATTTCAATTAACATTCATATAAATTTTTGACTTAACATTTAATCAACATCATTTTTTAATCAATATTAATTAATTAAAAATTAAAATCACCAACATTAATTGATAATAGTTTCATAAATCTCTGAAGTTCTGAAAATCAATATTTTATATAATATAAAATAATAACGTTATCGTTACTATCTTCTTTATTTTCACGGAAGTACCGTAAATCACTTAAGATCATCTATGGAGTCAAGACTCATTTAACAGACTTTCATTACACGATTGTTCGTTCAACAGAGATTCATTGAGTGAAGAGTTAGATAACATAGTAAGTTCATTGTCTAAAATAAAATTACTAATATACATAATTTTTTAGGTAAAAAAAAAAAAAAATTTTTAAATTTCATATGTATAAAAAAATATTTTAAAAAAATCAATTTTCAATATTACAATCGACTGTAAAGACACTGTACGGACACCGATAAAGTCCACGTCCCCAGTATTACGTACAGCAATGCCAAACACCAAACGGCAGCCGCTCATCAACATGCAGGAGATTCCTTTCCGGGGCCCATGACTACTGTTCTTGCTCACATGTGTACACCCAATTCTACGTGCGTTCGCTTCCATTCTATCAGTCGTCGGTTCGTCGGTGAAGTGATAAAATCCTTATTTGTTTAAGTATTTTTATTATAATTTTTTTTAATGTATTATAATAATTTATAATAATATTTATTAAATAATTTTAATATTTTATATTAAAAAATTATATCAAAAATATTTACATAATACATAGCAGTGTAATTTTTTTAAAAATGTGAATATCATCTTATCTAAATTTAACTCTTAAATAAATTCACCTAAAATAGTGATTAAATAATTTAAAATTTCACGTACACAATATAATTATCTTAAAATATTAATTTTTCCGAAAAAACCTCACATTGCATCGAAAAGCTTGATTCGGACAATAACAGACCCTAGCCAGCTAGCTAGTAATATATTCAAGTTCATAGTTATCTGTTAAAGGAATATATATATATATATATGTATGCATGTATGTATATATATAGGAGAGAAGTCTAAGTTCATATATATATAGCTACACACGAAATGATATTCTCCCATATTTTTAATTAATTTGCATCTAATTTATTGATTAATTATTTCCCTACCAAATCGCCCAATATATATCTTGCTTGCCTTCCTTTTTGAGGCCAGCTCTCAGTGTAGGGCGCCGCCTGCAAAAGATCGACTGACATTAGCTGACTTGATCTCGTGAGAGGAATGGTCTAGTGAATTGGTATCTAGCCCAAGGTGCCATTCTGTATGGGACATCGACCCTCGTCCCATGCTCCTTGCCATGCCACCGCTGACGCCGAGGAAGTCTCTGGTCAATCTGTCCGACCCTCCCATGCCTGCAACAGTGAGGTTCGGGTGCAGGTGCAGCCGCCCGGCCTCATCCATCACGGACAGGTTTGTGCTGAACCCACCATGCCCAGTAGTGCTGTCCAGTGGTGGTGGTTGTTGTCGATGATGGTCATTGTTACCATCGGCCGAGGTGCAATTGCGCCCTCCAAATGTAGTAGAATTGCCACCACCATATATGGCCGCAGCATTTCCATGGGTGAGAGTGTTCATCAGATCTTCCAGACGGGTTTCGTTGTCGAGAGGTGATCTAATGATGCCATCTCCTTGGCCGCCGGCAAATTGACCTCTGAAATTTGTGGGCTTGTCAAAGATGTTGCTTGACGAAGGGGAGCTTCCAAAGCCTCTAAGCGTGCATGCCCCGGTGTTGGCGGTTGCCGTTGCACCCATTTGTGCGGCCTTCTGAAGCAAAGCAGTTGCAGACAAGTGAGGAAAAATGGGGTCCTTTTGCACTGAGGTGCTGTTGTTGAACAGAGAAGACACTCCGGCGGAGCCGCCAATGCCGTCGTGAAGGAAGTTTCCGGAGAAAAGGTTGGCCTGCTCGTTGTTTCCACCTCCATCGTTGAATTGGTCGACGGGTAGCAACAAGTGCGCACTCTGACCGTTGTTGCTGCCGCTGTTGTTGGTGGTGGTGGTAGTGGTGGCGGTGCTGGTGTTGGAGAAGAAGCCGAGATTGAAGAAAGTACCGTCGTGAGGAGCGGCCTGATCAGGCGCCGCTGAAGGAGGAGCACTATTGGTGGTGTTGTGGATTTGGAGGTCGGGGAGATGCATCAGGCCTTGGAAGGGCTTGTGTTGCAGCAAAGTGTGGTGGGTGTGGGTGTGGGTGTCATCGTAGTTGGCGCCACCGAGGAAGACTCCGGACGATGAACTCGGCTGGGACGTTCGGAAGGACGAAGTGGAGGACGGCAAGAGGTGGTCGAATTGGGTGGAGCCGGTGGCACCGCCGCCTCCGAGACGGAGGAGGTCGGGGGACGGGTGGGTCTGGTTCTGCATCTGAGAATTGAGGTGGGAGAGGCCAAGATCCATGATGTTGTTTCCGTAGAAATGGCTTCCGACTGAACCGAGGCCGGCGGTCGGAAGCCTCACACTCTCTTGTGCCAAGGCATCGCAAAAGGCTCTGTGGGTGATGAAGCTGTCGCGCCTGCGAGCAAGAAGACATCGACGCAGGTAACCGATCAATCATATATATACATATAATTATGCCAACAATTATCGATCATCCCATGAAAATAAATAAATAATTTAACAGTCCTACGGGATTTGTGATTTCAAAAATACAATAAATAATAAGTTTTTAAAAAAATCTTTTTTATACATTTCAAACATACAAACCCTATTTTAATATATATGATCCATATATATGCACATTTTGCATGAGATTTGCTAATAATCAGACATTTCCTGGGCAGACTAAAATTTTCATGATGGCATATATACACACACACGTGTATATGTGTGTGTGTTAATTAGCACATGCAGCTGGTTCCTGCATCTTTATAACTTGATCAAGGATGACAATATTAATAGCTCTTGTCATGATTTGATCGATCAGGTCATTGAAATACAAAAAGTACTACTAGATATATATATTATCAAGTAAAGAAAAAAAAAGGCATGGGTTTAATTTCCAAATGAGATGTGTGAGGCAAGGCAACGTGAAGGAGATGGAGACCGGGAATACTCAGCACATGTCACATGAGGGTTTGGCTCATTTTCCGATGGAGGAAGGGAATTTTTGCCTGAAACATGAAACAATAACCCATGGCAAAGTAAACAGCTAGCCCTTCGAGGTAACAATCACGGAATCGATTGAATCACCTCTCTCTCTCTCACTAAACAGTAGACACCAAAAAGTGGCAGTATCGCCCACACCACATTTCTATGGCCGTGAATCTTGTGTTTCGGTTAACTCCAAACAGAGATGTACACCTCGATCAATGCACTACCAGGTTGCAATCCAGCCCAACATTGTCGTATGCTACACGTTTGTTCACGCCCAATTCAACCCTGGCCTTAACTTGTTGGATCTTCTCTTCACTTCACAAGATCCTTAGCAAAAACTTTAACAATGCCAATAAAAAACTCAATTGCTCCCGTGGAGGTGACGGCAAAGGAAGGGATGTCTGTATCAGTTCTCAGTTTAAACATGGAAATGATGTATAGAGAGAGAGAGGGGAAGGAGCAGAAGGACTGTATGTATGGCGTTGATTTCAAAAAGTGAAACTGCATGCAGGAGACGCTGGGCCTATTTGTCAAGGTTCTTTTTGTTAAAATTTTATTTACTGATATATTAATTTTTTATAAATTTATATATATTATTATTATTATTATTATTATATAAATTTTTATATTTAAACTTTTATCTCTTAATTCAAACCCACCCGCTCCCAAAAGAACACGAATGAGTTCTAGGTGCTCATGGGAACCAAGTCCAAAGGCTCGACAAATCTAAGACCCTATTTGCTCATGGAGTTTTATTTTTTTACTGTATATTATAATGATCTATATTAATATTTATTAAATAATTTTAATACTTTATATTTAAAAAAATGTTCATCATAAATTATATAATTTTTAAAAAAATATAAATCTCACATCTTTTAATTTTACCTTTTAAACAAACATACCCTAATCTCTGTCCATAAATTCCCACACCAGAAACAGAAGATATATACCAGGAAACATGTTCGAAACCAAATTAATAAATAATACGAACCAAGTAACGGTACGTACGTTAAGCATTATTGATTACTCCTGTGGCTACCGATGAAGAAAATAATGATTTGGGTAATTAAAGAGAAACAAACAGTATGGTGTACACATTAATTAATTAATTATGGGTAGCAGTACGTACCGTGAGAAGAGGGTGCCGCAGTCGCACCGGTACTCCCGCGTTCCGCAGGTCTTGGAGTGAGCCTTCCAGTCCGATTGCACGGCGTAGCGCTTCGAACACTTGTCGCACTTCCACTTCTTCTCGCCGTGTTTCCGGCAGAAGTGCTTCTTTATGCCGGTGAGGTCACCTAGGGCACGGGACGGGTGGTGGTGCACGCAGGTTGGCTCCGGGCACAGGTACACCCGGCGTCTCGCTTCTTTGGTGCTCTTCTGCCTCAGCTTCCATGGCAGGTTGTGGCCTCTCCGGTGGAGCTGCAGGTTTTGCTCACGTTGGAAGCCTTTGTTGCACACCTCGCAGATGTATCGGTTCGTCGCCAGTAAAGTCTTGGGCGACAGCGCTATCACCTCCGCATCTGGATCTGGATCGAGTACAAGAGTGGCAGACGCACACATATATGTTTGAACCCATCAGTCGTTTGTAGTAGCGGGAAATAGTGCTAGCAGAAAGAAGAAGTAGACTGCAGGGCTCGATTACAACAAATTCCCAAGAAAAAATTTGATGATCAATTAGGTTAAGGAATGTACAAGAACGTGCGGTATTGATCGAATTGAGCTAGCTTAGCTTAGTTTGGTTGTAAAATGCAATTAGTATGGGAAGTTTTCTATAACCGTACAAAAAAGAGAGCTATATATCTATGTATATGTATATGGAGACGGAAGATAAGAGGAGATTTTGTGGTGTTTCGATTGAGTCCAGATCTCAAAATATGGAAGGTTATTTTGACTTTCATGGTCATTCGATTCAAGGAAGTATTGGAAGGGGGAGGGGAAGGGGGAATTAGAATTGCTTGTACATGTTGCTGCTATTAAGGATTGATAATAGGTTTTGCAAGTAATTAACAAATATCTTAATTGAATGCATGGTAACACATGAAGAAATTTTTGAAAGACGTATTAATTAGACTCTCCTGGTTAATTAAGAGAAAAGTAGGAAGAGGTAGAGGATGGGAAAGCATGAGGTGTGTTTGGTATACATGCATCCAACAGTTGAATTTCATATGAAGCTAACAAGTCCAGCACTGGATGCTGTAATTAAAGTTTTGGGAAGTAGTCAAGTAGATAGGGTTCTAAAGTTGCAGTGGAAGGGTTGGGGAAAGGAGTGAAAAGAAAATTGAAAAACAAGAGGGAAATCAATTAGTCAGTGAGCAGGCAGGTGTGAAGATACTTGCTTGGATTTCCTGGCTGGTTCCTTTTTCTTTTCGGTGGTTGTGCAGGCCTCGACGAGCTTGGTCCGGCCAAAGCTTGCGACTGCTTCATCTGGTTCCGGAGATCATCATCCCTGACGGCAAAAAAGGGGGACGAAGACGAAGGCGCCGCCATATCCGATCCAAAGCAAACAATATGTGTACGTACGTACTCCTTCCCTTCCCTTGTGCTCTCCTCCTTGTTATTCGATCACTGCTTGGACCCAATCCAAACAAGATTGAATCAGGTCGCTGCCCAACAAGGAATTAAATTAATTAATTAAGCTGGATCGATCCCAACAAGATTCCTGTTGTGTGTATATACGTATTCGACTCCTCAAACACACCTGCGCGCTAGCTAGCTTCTCTCCGAATCTGAAGGTTCTGGGAGGCAGCTAGCTAGGCAGACAGCAAAGAGATCGAGTTGAAGATGAAGGGGATATGTCGAAAAGGAACAAAATCTGTTGAAGCACGTACCCTCCCCAAAACCTCCAAAGTGATAAATTTACCCTTCTCAGATCGATCAACAAAACAACAAAAAAAGACTACTGCAAGATCCAAACAGCCAGACAGTTGCACACACTCGAAACAGATAAAAGAAATGAAAACAGGGAAGAATAAAAGTACAGGAAAAGACGTTGGAGAGGAGAGGAGGGGCACAAGCAAGAAGCAGCCAGTCCAGAGAGCTATCTAGCTAGGGTGAGAAGGAGAGAAAGCTTTCTTCTTCGATCTCCACTTACTATATATCATCACCACCACACTACCTCGATCTTACTGTTTGTGCGCGCGCGGGGCTAGAGGCGCCACCTATCCACACATCCATCAGAAGAAGAAAGATGAGGTGCTGTACTTGTCCGATACCTCTCACCCCCCATGCCACTTCATCGATCTCATTCCTCTCCTCAATATCTCATTTTCTTTCCCTTCCCCCCTTGCTTTCCATCCAAGCCCTCGCCACATACCATCACATAAAAAACATTCAACGCAGTTCAGAGAGAGAGAGAGAGGTGCAGTTTTCTTTCCATGGCCAATATTGAATATTGAATATTGTATTCGAGGAGGGGGAGTAGAGAGAGAAGAGTTGTCGACGAGCGTCACGCAGCAGCAGCTACATATGTCGTTATGTGATGACGGCTTGGGAGTTGGGGCCACCGACCGGCGAGCCCTACCCTCCTCACATCATCTCCTCCTCTCCTTCGGCATCTGCCACCTCCCTACTATTTTCCAGACAAACCTACCACCACCCTAGCTAGCACCGTCGACACTCATTCCTTGTAATTTTACGAGGGAATAAGATCGATGCCCAAATTTTTTTAATCTGCGTACCTCTTGTATTCTTTTAATTATCAGCCAGTCGATCGAAGTGGAATTTTATGCACGGGCCGGCTGCTGATCGAGCAAATGCGTGCACGATGACTTTTACTTACCGGCCTGTTTTATTTTCCAGAATATATATATATATACGTGTGTGTGTAGCCAGGGTTAATTCCCTCTCACATCAACCTCTGCATATGTGCTCCAATAATTTATAATACAGCCTAGATGTGGGGCATCTATATATATTATTGCAACCTGTGGAATCACAGGCTTCACATGCCATATAGCGTTTCTGGTGTAGCCTGTGCCTGGATGGGGAGTCACGTGCATCATTCGTATAAGATCTGGGGTGAGATAGGCTGACCACACCAACACTTTAACCCATCGAGCTAGACACCCATCCTGCTTTGCTTGCATGCTGTCAGTAATTTTAATTCATTTTCACATTTCCTTCCTCACCTTTGCTGGTTCTCTCTCTCTCTCTCTCACGCACACACACACACACTCTCTCTCTCTCTCTCTCTCTCTCTATATATATATATATATATATATATATCTCTCTCTCTCTCTCTGTCTCTGTCTCTGTCTCTGTCTCTCTCTCTCTCGGTATATATATATATATTACACAAATATGTCCTGCTCTCTGTACATGAATGTTTAGTTGTCACGTTGACACGCCAATAGAAAAGAAAACAAGAAAACAAAATTAAAGTTTATATGGCGTAAGATTCACCGTTTATTTATTATTAACTGATTTTAAATTAAAATTTTATATTATATTAAAATATGTTAGATGGTGTAGACCACTCAATATATATATATATATATAGATATATATAAGTGGATGTTGAAGTCTTGTACCCGTGGTACAAAAAAATAGGGCATTTCCTACCTAGATTTTCATGTAATGTGAAATCCACAGTTTTGTTTGACAAATTTTATAAATTAAGTGAGTCAGAATCTTACGTTTTTAGATTGATATTTTTCAAAGTAAGAATTTTTTTCTATTTTCTCCCGTGACGATTACAATGATAAAATTTACTCATATTATATTATTTATTAAAATATATACTTTATACGGTAAAAACTTCTATAGATCTTATTTTTAAATGAAATCATAACATATATAGTTGTGGAGTTGCCTTACAGGTGTCTTATGTATGACATATGTGAATTAATTTTGATGATATAATAAAATTAACTTCACTAAAATTAATTATTTAGTAAGAAAAAATTGACAAACATTTTAAAATTTAAATTCACCATATTTATTTCTATATTGAACTTTAACTTTATTTGATATGATTTTTATTTAAATCAACAATACGATAACATAGAAGATTTCTAAAATAACTTTTTCACAGGTAAATCAAAAGAATGTTCTAAAAGATGTTTAATACAAAATATCGAAGAAACTTTTTTTTAACTCTCAGAGTTAAAAAAAACTCCTACCAAATGAAGCTTTTATATTTTAACTACTTTTTGCTCGATCACTTTTGTAATCAGTACACATGCATAAAATTTGCAGGTCAATCACGAGTAACATTAGTTGGGAGGCCGGCCGGCCGGCCGGCACAATTCAAAACCACGAACCCAACAAACAGCTAGCCCTAGCGGGTTCAATCCGTCGCCGTTCAAGTGTGTTCGTCGGAAGCCCGGCCGGCTCGCTGGTTGTCGTCGACACATAAACCTGGATTATTAAGAAAGCGAAGATTATATTGCCGTCCAAGGACGGATCGGAGGTGGGAGCTAGATTAAAGCACATGCACTTGGATTATTCGATCCCGAAACTCGCCGAATGCGAATCTGTTCCTCCGATCGAGGCGCAGGAGGTCGATCAGCCGGCGGGTACGTACGTTTCTGCCGCCAGCTGTCACGGCTGGTACATATATATCTCCCCCATCGTCTTCCTCCTCAAAACCCTTCAAATTCTGTCCGGAAGCTCGGTCAATGTGACTGGCAGACTCCTCAATACTTAATTCTAACAAGGCCTTTCCGCACGCGGCGACTAAGAAGATACGTGGGAGGATTCGGTTTGGACGACTTGGAATCGAGGAAGAAGACAACCAACCCGCCATGTATGCATGCATGCTTGCTTGTGTGTGATCGACCTGAAATTACTGCAACATAGATCGATATATATATATATATATATATATATAATAGACCGCAGTTGCAAGACATTCCGATCATTCGTTTCATTCAATGTGTGCCGTGTCTTGTTACACCCCCCATCTAATAATAATATATAAATGCTTATGTGGGAAGGCTAGGGTTTTAGTTCTCCTTTTGTCTCTAGGGTCCATTTATACATCAGGAGATGATGGAAAACGAAATAACGATAATTTATGAATAAATGAAAAATGGAAATGAGTAAATTTAATAAAAAATTGTAAAAATAAAAGTTATTTATGCACATATAGAAAATAAGAAGAATATCAAAAATAAAATGATGTACGTCAAGGATTTATACTTCAAGTTTCCCTCGTATTCAAAGAGAAGGAGATGGAAAATGTTTAAATATTACGAGCTGTGTATCTTGGAAATCATTAAAAAGAAAAATTTGAAAAAAAATTTATTGTTGAAATGTTAAAAAATTGGAAATGAAAAATTTTATGAGACCATTTGCATACCTTATGAAAATTTATATTTAATTTTAAAAAAATTTAAAATATTCTAGATTTTTAACATTTTAACAATAAATTTTTTTCTATATTTTCCTTTTTGTTGATTTCCAAGGAACATATCTCAATTGGAAAATGACAGAAATTAGATTTTCCATTATTTCACATGGACACAAACACTTCCAAAAAATCGACCAATGGAGAAGTGAATTCTCGTAAATTCCTTTCTCAATAAGTTCAAGTACACAAACAGAATCTAAATTATAGTAAAAATACATACCATCTTGCAAGCGTCTACATTCACATTTTTCTCAATGCAAATATTCTATTTTTTGTTTTTCCGAAAATATGTATAATAATTTTAGAGGCACAGAAGCTCCAATACAACCATATAGAAGAGGAAATTCAAATTGTCCAAACAAAAGAAAAAAAGAAGATTCGGTTTAATTACTTCTTTATTTTTGCATGCTGGGGTGCTGTTTTAATTAATTTAAATAATGTTCAAGTAGGATCGATGATGCTTTGATTAGTTTCGAAGGATATATGAATTTGTTTCATTTCAATACGTTAAATCACTTCGGTCGTGTTAGGTAAAGATTCTGTCAAATATATATTATATGATTAGGTGTCATGCTTTAGTCTTAGCTCTTCGTAAAATTATATATTACTTAGGAAAAAAAATATTCCTAAAACACTGTGATTTTTTGCTTAAAGGTCGTTTTGGGCACGCGAAAATAATATGAAAAAAAATGACAATAATTTAAGAGTTGATGAGAAATGAAAATGATAATATATGATAAAAAATTATTAAAAAAGGTGACTTTAAAAATCTGCGTAGAAAAAAAATTAGAAATCATAAAGTTGATATCTTTTACACAAATTGGATGATTAGTTTCCACGTATTTACATCAGGGGGTGTTAGAAATAGACATCGAAAAATTATATTTTATTTTTATATGTTAGGAAATTATGAAAAATAACTTCCTATTATTTACTATTGATATAAACATCATTTAAAATTCAATCAATACGAAATAAATTTTTCATGATTTCTTTTCCTACTAACACATAAATACCTTTTAAAATGTTACTTGTATTTTCGAAATTAGTAAAAATTAATAAAAAAATATCTCTAAAAATGTTGGAAATAGATGCATGACTTTTAAAGAGCACGTGCATTCACACTCTACTTACGGACACTTGTTTAAATAAAAAAGTTGCAAGTAAAAGAAATTGTTAAAATAGTCTAAATTAAATAAAGACTATAGATCTTTTACTAATTGTTAATTAATTTTAAAATTAAATTACAACAATAAGAAGAAGGTAAAATCTAACCCTAATATTTAAATAACTTGTCACGTTAATTATAACAACTATTACAAAAAGATCCACACATTTTTTTTGAAAATTCTTACTTTAAGATAACTACACTAAGGCATTGTTTGGTTATGTATCTATTGTAATCAAAAATTACTCTTAACGTTACGTATGTTTGACTCTATTTGTTTTCTAACTTTTTTCAAAATTATTCTTAATATTATTATTATTATTATATAAATTTATGTATAAAAATTTGTATAATAATAATGCGAAGACTTATGCAAATATGAAATTAAAACTTTTGAAGTTCAAATCATATATAATACATATCCGAACCTGCAATCGTAACCTACATTATATTTGACCTAGGGTCAACGGTCGTCCTATCAAGGGTGACGTGGCGAGGGGATCTACCATGGTACTTATCTTCGGCACGCCGCCTTGGCAGCGGAGAAAGAAAAAGACAGTGATTTTGACTTTTTAGACCGTTCAACGTTTTTGTTTACGATCCAGAAAAAAATACTTATTTTTATTGCCTTGTATATTTTGCCCATTGTTGTTGTTGTAATATGATCAAGTACGGTTACAAAAGATGTAAATATAACAACGAAAAAGCACGAACCGAAAAAAAAGAAAAGGGAATCGATCTGCGTCGTTCGTTGGTGAGGAAATCGAGCAATCGGCCCATATGAATTGGACGGTTGATATGAAGGGTCAACCGCCAACACGATGCACGGAGATATTTGATTTGTTTAAACGATAAATATTATTAGAAAAAATAATCTTACACACAAAAAGTTAGTGATATATTATTTGTATTTTTTTTACTAATCAATTAATTTTAATAAGATAAAATTTATATGGTATTAGAACTAGTTAATGCGTGCTATATGCAAGACATTATATTAGGTAGGTCAATGAGGAGTTCACAGGTATAAAAACGTGTTGGAAAAAATAATTTTGTATTGAAAATATGAGTATAATTGAGACTTTTATATTACTTATAAATATTTTTTCATTAACTAATTGATTTTAATAAGATAAAATTTACAAATATTACGCACCTTCATTTTTCACCATTCAATACAAGTTTACATCGTGTATTTTTTTTTTAAAAAATGTAAATTTCACCTTACTTAATTTGACCTTATAAGTAACTTCGTCTCTACTTGCCTAATAGTAGCGTTATGCAAGGTATGCTGGCAGGGGAAAGTATACATACATATATATACATACACACATATACATAGATATATATATTATCACGAAGGAAGCTGCCTGTGTTGAAATCAATTAATTAAGGAAGAATTAAATCGCATAGTACTGCTGCACGGAGACCGTAAGCTACAGCATCATGATGTTCTCCAAAGACACGGGCGGGCGCGGATGCTTGTCCTTAATTAACTAATTAAGGCTACTTCGGTCTGAAGCAGGAAACCCTAACACAAAGGAATTAATGCATGCAGCTGGGGATCACCCTCATGCACCCTCCTCCAATCAATATATGCTCCGCCTCAAGGAGAAAATGTAAATGTGCTTACGTGTGCGGGCGGTGGTGATGGCGATATATATATCGATCCATACATGCATGTTTATACATACGAGGGGTTGGATCGATCTCTCGTCCTGGTGTTGTGATCGGATGCAGTGGGGTTGGGCTAATTTGGAGCGCAACAAATGCTTCCTTTTTCGGCTGGAGAGCAGGCGAATTCCCAAGGTGATGTTAATCTGGTGTGGTGGCCGGCGTGGGACAAGATCCTGGAGACGTGGAGCAACAGTTCACGGGATGTGATTTGCTGATCAAGATTTCAAGATTCCCCCGTCACATTTCACACGGAGAGAGAGAGAACAATCTTGATTGGGATGTACTACTACCGGTAGTGGAAGAAGAACCGATTGGCGATTAATTTATTAAGTACATGTTATGGAAATTAAAGACTGTCGCCTCTGTGCATATATTCATTTGATTAAATATAAAATCGAGGCATAGAACCTTGAAAAAGGCACGGATGTGAGGATGGAATTAGGATCAACCCTGGTGGGGGACGTGAAATAAATTGACGAGAATTTATTTTTTGAGTGGAATTGATATAAATGAAAATGAATTTAATATAGAGATATCTGTATACTTCTCAAGGAAATATGAATTAATTAAATTTTAAACGATTCATATTCTATGAACTGGAATTTCATTTTCATACTAAAATAAAGAATAAATAATACCAATAAAAATAAATTGAATTCAATTTTACTGATATAAATAAATGATCTATAAAAATTAAATTTATTTAATTTAATTCTCATTTTATTGATACAAATGGAGACTAAGATGTATAAGATATAAAGAACGTCCTACGCAAGCTTGTCCTTAAATTTGTAAAGTGACGTACGTGATGGGGAGGATCAAAAGATCGAGAGATCGAGACCAGAACGCAACTAATACCTGCCAAGCTTGAACATTTCCATGCATCCTTCTCAACAAGTCAATCGTAGACTTCTTTTCCCACAAATCCACTCATTACTTAATTCCCTTAAGTCATGGCATATCCGGCCTTCATTAAAGAAAAGAGGACTGGGTTAAATATATGATATTACGATACTATTAGCATCGAGTAAGTGCATAGTACCAATTAGCATCGAGTTAAATATATATATGTAAGCAAGCATGCATTCTACAACCACAAGAGTGGATGACTCTACATATCTTCTGGACGTACCCATGAATAGTGAAAAAGGTCTAAGGCGCAGCACTGGGTTGAATATCTTAAGACACAACCCTTAGATCCATGGGTTCAGTTTGTGGGTTTTGAATCCATCAATTCTAGCCCAACTAGTGTTCTCTGCTGTCTGTCCATATATCTTGAACTTAGATCCAACCACCAAATTAATTGGACATCCCTTATATATAGTTCTGGTTGGTATATTTTGAGCTACTTTTAGATGATATGATACTGCAACTTTCATTAATTAAAGAAAAGAGGACAGCACATGAGATACCACGTCAAATATGACCCATAATAATGACGGGTAGCAGCAAAGGTACTCACATGGAAAAATGTTGTGTTCTCCAGAAGCTCTTGGATATATAAGACTGACTTTCTAATCTTGGAGATCAGGACAAGGTCATCAGAAATATTAAGGTCCTATTTATTTATGAATTAGTTATTATGTACTTTTATTTTTTTATTATATATGGTAACGTTTTATAGTAATATTTACTAAATAATTTTAACATTTTATATTAAAAAATTATATTAAAATACTTACATTATAAATCCTGTATTTTTAAAAATAACGTAAACTTCGTATCACTTAATTTTACTGCTTAAACAAACGCATGCATCCGTCACAATACTGATAACTGATTCTCCATTTTGTCACGACTAACCTGTTAATGTTTCAAAGTCGACGCACGTTTCGTTCCGACCGCGGGCCCAAGCGAGCGGGCTCCGTCAAGACCTTCGTGGGCTACCTTATCTTTTTCCTGGGCTGAAAGGGTCTTTCCACTCTCCATAGCCCACTTTTTTCGGCCCGACAAAACATTGGACTCTTGGGATCTGACCCGAAAACGGAACGTCGAGGTAAAAGAAAGAGAAGGCGATTGGGGGAAGGGAGGGAGAGCGGCAGCCGATGTCGGATCCCTACCAGAGAGCAAAAGCCGGAAGGCTCACCTTCAAGGGCGGCGAGCTCGCCACCGTAAAGTCGAAGAAGATCGGGAAGAAGAATAAGAAGAAGAAGGAGAAGCACGTCTCCGACGATCAAATTCCCATGGGCGAGGAGGAGGGAGGAGAAGGGGGGGAAGCGGGAGGTAGCGTCGGGGGAGAACAGGTTTACACCATTGATGCGGCGAAGAAGATGAAGTATGAGGAGCTGTTCCCCGTGGAGGCGAAGAAGTTCGGGTATGATCTGGGGAACAAGGCGCGGTCCACGAGTCGGACGGTGGAAGAAGCGCTTGATGAACGTTTAAAGAAGAAGGCTGACCGCTACTGCAAGTGATCCTCATCAGTTTTGGCTCGACGGGGAGAGGTTTGGCCTAGGGTAGGTATGTACACGTTCGCTGGACTTTGGTTACTGTTGTGATTTCCGCTGTTTCTACTTAAATGACTAGTTCTTTTGTAAATGCTAATTTCTGACGTGCTGCATTTTCATACCCATCTTGAATGTGCTGTCGTTAGATAAATGGTATGAAGTATCAATATGTGTCCCAATATGTCCCCGTAGATAAATGCAAGATGATTCACTTTGTTGTCTCGGGCAATTAGGCTAGGTGAGGCCTGCGAGGGTAGTCAGCTTTATTGGAAAAAAAGTGATTGAAATTTTTATATCATTCATGATTTTTTATTAAGTAATTAATTTTAATTAGGTGAAATTTTATAATATCAAAGTCAATCAATTGATGTTATTTAAAATAGTCTAACGTAAGTAAGGTTCACAATCATCGGAGTGTGTTGAAAGAAAATGATTTTACGTTAAAAATGACAAATGAAATTAAAAATTTTATATTATTTATAAATATATTTTTACTAGTTGATTAATTTTAATGAAGTAAAATTTACAAGCTTGACATGTCTTTGAGCTTGGATTCAATGTAGTGATGGGCTATGGCCACATTTATATACTTTGAAAGCCTCCAGCCTTAATTGTCTTAGTTGCCGCATTGAAATTGAATGTTTTAAGCAGGGTAAAATTATTTCTCAATTTTACTTAAGATTATTTTTCTCAACATCATATATTATTTCTGTGCGTCTGTAAATTTCCAAAATTTAAAGCTCCGGTTTGGAGGCAGCATTTTTCATGCCGAGAGTGGACAAAAGTGGATTCGGGCGTTGCCTTTGGTGAACGAGTTTGCCCATCAATTGCCGAGCCATGACCGAAGCACGCAGTCCCCTGTTCTCTCTCTCTCTCTCTCCCACTAGTCATTCTGTCTTCCACCACCTGTGTTCTCATCGAGCGTGAGACGCAGGCAGCTCGCGTCAGCATGATTTTTTCACCATAAATTCCGATCATCCTTTTTCTTGCTTCTGTTGATTGTTTGATCGTGAAATTTGTATGAAAAAGAGGAGAAGGGGCGGGCGGGAGCGACTTGGCCGAAAGAGGACGTCCACCAGTATCGCGTTCCTGCGAGGTGAGATTCCTTCTCCTACGCCTCCTTTCTCTTTAGGTTTTCTTCCGATCTTTTCGGTCTTCCCCTTTCTCTTCTTTGTCGTGTGATCGAATGTGAGGTGGAAATGGATTGACGGACTGCAAATGGGCGGACTTGACTGCACACGGACATAATAATGTATAAACCCGTACTTATGTTACTTATTTACGTATGTAACAAAAAAAAAATTAGTGGCAGATTTTTTATGATTTTTTTAATAAAAATTATTATAACAAGATAATATACAAATAATTAAGATAATGATATCGTGATGACATTATCATTAAAGAAGTTGCATTGGAAGAGGGCGTCATTTTGAGAGCCGGCCGAACGAGGCCTCTCTAATCAGTTCCTCTTTGTAGACTCTTTAGAGTGATATTTTTGTTAACTTCTTAAACTTTGTGCTTTTACGATAATAACATTTTATTAGAGGTGTTGATTGAATTATGTCTAATTAAGTTAATATGGTCTGGTATGGTTAAATTATACTGTTGATTGATATGATACGGTTTAACAAGTTGTGTATATGCTATATTTTTGTGTTAGCATTATTCGAAAATAATTTTATAAAACTTTATATTTATTTTAATATAATTTTGTCAAGTTGTATATATTATATATAACTTGATAATTTGAAAATTGTGAGTTCAAATATTATTTTAATTATTTTTTATATTTATAAATTATATTAATGATATATTAATTTTTAATAAAATAAAAAATAATTAAAAATTAAATCGTACTTTGTTTGGTTGGTAGGACTCGACACAAGTTTAAATGAGTTGTACCTAAACTGTGACACGGCCTAAATAGCATTGTATCTATAAAAAAATTGAATTATATAGGTCGTTTAACATGATACATTGACATATCTGTATTTTATCTAAATTTTGCGGAAAACGATGCACTGGCGTGGTTGCAATAAACATTTCTTGTCGTTTAGAAGATTTAGGTGCCAATCGTATGGATAACCATTGGGATCCCTCATTTAAACGAAACACCACTTAATTAGCTGTGTAATTGTTTTTCATGTATTCCCAACACCATCTTTCTGATTTGTGCTCTGCCCGACTCTTTTGTGCATTTTAACGAAAGTTGTATTGACGAATAGAAAAAAATATTAGGAAAGGATTCATGCCCCCAATGGAATTAAAACATTAATTGCTATTTCTTTTATCTTAGTGCTTTGCCGTCTATTTTTACTAATTATTCTCTTTTTCCGGTTTCTGTTCCCCATGATACGTTGTACTCCGCCTTTTCTCTTGACCGCCGACGCTATACAGACCTTTTTGAACTTACGTATGGCCTATCGTCCTGAACATGACAGGCGTTGGCACATATGCGGGTGATTACCGAGGTTGAACGCTTGAAGCTCTGCGTACCATGCTCTTTTTACAATGCCAAGGGCCCATGGATATATATATATATATATATATATACACATTACTTGTACATAAATCATGGACTTGGTAGACGCTTTCTTTATTTTAAAAACCGTTTGGTGTGTGCCGGGCGCACGCCGGCCCATTTGTATTGGACTCTCCGCGTCTTCCAAATTTTCTGTTCTCAGTCGTGGAGAAGTTTTCCGGATTTGATGTTTTAGGAGGGTTTCGTGTCTTTAAAAATCTTAAAAAATAAAATTTTGATTTTTTTTTTTAAATTTTCAGGTGTTTATATAGCTTGCGAAGAAAATATAAATTTTTTTATCACTATAAATATAGATTTTTTTGTTATTTTTCACCTATTAAGTTGAAAAAATTATTATCAATAGAAATCTCATTTGTTTTACCCAACCTCTTTTGATCATCATTAAACTTATAGTTATACTGAAAATGTAGAATTATATTTAAAATATTAAAATATAAAATATTTATAAAAACTTTTGATTTTTGATTTTTCTTTTTCATTTCTTAAATTTTTGATGTATACAAATAGGTCCTTCGGATGCATTTGTTTACATCTGCTTTTAATTTTTAGGGTGGATTAAAATACTTTTTAAAGTAATGTAAAAAAATGCATTTGCTTGTAATTGTTTTTAAAAATTATACTTACACTTAGAGTAGTATAAACAAATTGATACACTTACTTTTACTCGATTCATTTTTCAAATATACGATAAGTGACTTTTATATTACTCCTAACAGTTCTTTCATCTTTTTCCGTGAAAAAGACAATTCTGTTGGTTTGCTTAAAACTTGCACAAAAAGTAGACGAGGAAAAATAGTTAACAAGGAAGTAGGAAGGACGGCGTCTAAGGAAAGAGATGGAAAAAAAAGAAAAGAAAAAGAAAAAGCGAAGAAAGAGGAAAGTGATAAAAAAAAGGTAAAAAAGGAAAAAAATTATATTTAAAAATAAAAGTATTATAAAATTATAAAAAATTCATGAATTTTTTAAATATTTTTTAAAATATACATTTACTTACGAATACGTTCTTCTTTTATACATGCAATATATTCGTACAAACTTTAATTACATTACTTTTTAAATAAAAAATCATTCAAGTGTAAAATTTAAACTTTATAAAAATTACTGATTATCAAACAAACGTAATTTTTAAATTACAATTGTTTTTAAAGTGTTACTTATTCAATACATAATTATAATATTATCTCAGGAGATAAAACTGTACTTTGAAATTGAAACAAACTTTACAACCGTAGATTTTTTGGTCTCATTTGTCCAAATATGTTCGGTTTCGTTTTTTCTTGAGCTTTTAGCAGCGACATGTTGCTGATATTCTTGATTTTTATCATTCGTCCCGTCACAAGCTTCTGCTCATGTTCGGCTCTTTCTCCCCTAACGTCCGTGTTTGCCCGAGCTAGCCATTACCAATAAGTTAATAACATCCATACCTTAACAAATAAATAAAAAATAAGCTAATAACATCCCAGTGAATGAATAGACTAAAGGTATATTTATTTAAAAGGTAATATTCATTTTAAAAAAAATTATATGATTTACGATATAAATATTTTAATATAAAATAATAAAAATTATTTAATAAATATTACTGTAAATTATTATAATATATTGTAAAAAATAAAAATATATAATAATAGATGCATAAATAAATAAGGCCAGGTCGAATGACGTGGGTGTTCATCTTCTCGACGACGAAAGTATACACTTTTGGTTTAAAGTTCAAGTAAAAATTCGATCTTTTTCCAAATTGACGCCAATGTTGACCATGAGCTTGTCAGATGCTTGTAAAATACTGTAAAAGGATGTCTGCATTGAATAAAGCCGCCATTTTGTCCTCTTCGAAAAAGATTGCTGCTTTGCGAGGGTGTTTTTTTTTTTTTTGATTTGGAGGAACACCTTTTATCAATGAAAAAAAGTTGCTACGTGCGTTCCTTTATTTTTTTTTTTTTGAAAAGCTGTTTTCCATGTTATAATGTTTTTACTTTGAATTCAGACTTTATTTTCTCCTAAATTTTATTAATCGTGCTGTTCTCTTCATGATATGACTACTTGCATGTCACCGGCGTTTTCAAATTATATAGTTGACTCTTTTCAAAACTTATCTTCGGAGTTCTTTAGCCTCGTTTAGTTTAATTTTAGGTTTAACTTTGTCAAATTTTTAACGTTATTATTATTATACAAATTTTAAAGTATAAATTTTTATTACTTTAGTTATTATGTAACTCTAACTTCATTTATTTTAGTAACTTCAATTTTAATTTTATTTAACTTTCAAAATTAATTGAAAATTTTCATTTAATATAAGTTTTCCTTGTTTAATTTTATTTAACCTTCAATATATAATAATATATTCTTTAATATATTGTTTGTACGCACCACAAATTTTGATAGCGTTTTTTCATTTTTTTAAAAATGTTTAACATGGGGTGAACATTGTGTACATATATATGAGGATAAGATTAGGCATATAATTAATTAAACTAAGAGAGAAGATGCACGGAAGAGTGGTAGACATAAGAAAGAAGGTAGAGTTGAAAGAGAAAGCGCGGAGAAAAAGGAGGGAAGAGAGAACATGAAAGAGAAAAAGCAAGTCATCAGCATTACACCAGTCAGATCGATCAGAATAGAACAATAGCTGAAGCAATTAAATGATGCAGGGGTACGTACAGAACTTAATTGCAGTACAGCCATACCCATAAATTTTAATCAATCGCAGTTTGTATAGATCGGAACACATACATACATACTCCGGCGTCCCCCAACATTTTAATCTCTTCTCCATTATTTTCGATTTCTTTTTAAAAAAAACCCTAAACATTACGTTTTGCTGACTCCTCCTAGCTTCTCCGTCCGTGTTTTATTTATTCCATGCATATATATATATATATTAGTGGTGTACGTACGTACGGTGTACTCGCCAGCGCCAGGCGTACGTGCTTGAAATGAAACGTACGTACGTACGTACGCGATATATCATCACCTGATGCTCTTGCATGGCGAAGAGTATTAATCAAGTAATTAATTAAAACTGACTGATCAAGGATCAACTGCAAGTGAGCCTCAGCCACGCGTGCGTGCCAATTGCTCATGATCTGTAGAGGGAGCCTCTGTATGTTGGAGTCCAATAATCGGGTCCGGTGTTCTCCCGGTAAAACTGCGGAGTGCAGGATACGGGGAACAGACACAGCCCCCTGCTGCTCAGGTCCTGCTTCATCTCCTGCTTCTCCTTCTTGTCCATTCCTCCTCCCCATGGGTTCAGTTCCTGAATGAAAAATGATTTTCTTCTCTTTTAATTCATTATTTTCTCTACATATACATATATATATATATATATATATATATAGTAAAGCTAGCCAGATATATATATATATATAAAGTATCATCCATGTTGACACATACGTACCTTGTTGACACCTGACTTCATGAATGGGTCACTGTATATCTGCGAGAGTGAAATGGAAGGTCAACGTACGTACGTACATCTATGCACTGAACATTAATTACTTAATTATTTAATGAAATTTCGATGATGATGTAGTTGTTTAATATATAATTAATCAGAACGTACGTACGTGCGTTGCTGATCGCATGATAACTGTCATTAGTCGGTTAATTACCTGAACTTGTTGGTGTAGGAATTCGATGTATTTGATGGCTTCCAGAAGCACTGATGCAGTATCCGTCTGTGTTTAATTTTTTTTTTTCAAATGCCAAGAGAGGAAGTTAAAGAACGACAGATAGCTCCAGAAAGTTAAGAGAAGCTCTGCAAAGTTCATCATGGGCTTTAGGGCTTTACCTTCCCAAAAGGTGACACGATTTGCTGAAGGGCGGTGATTTTTTCCCCCAGCTTGACTTTAGGAGCCTGAAACTGTATCTTTGCCATATTATTAATTATACATATCACTTGCTTAGTTAACAAAATGATTATATTGATCAGTTGATAAATATACATTCCTCCATTCTTGAACCATATATGAAATTAAAGTGCATTGAAAAATAATGTCGGGGTTTCGTTATTCATGAAATTAACCTAATTAATTACGTACCTTTGCACAAGATGAACTTGAAGTCTCTTGCTTGGACTTTTTCATTAGAGCTTCTGAATTATCCTGATCAGACCTCTTCTTTTTCCCTTCACTTGCATTCCCTATTCCTACTTTCCCATGTCCTCTTGCCTGCACAGAAAATTAAATTCCTCTAATTACGTACCCATGCCATTTACACATAATAGCAACGAGGAGGATGTAGCTGACATGTTTTGATCGAGGGTACGTAACCTTTGATCAGGGCGAAGTTAAGAAAACATTTTGACTTAATTATTAATCGGTCTGTTTATAATCTTACAGCCGAGGAAACATCATGTCCCGGCTTCTTGCTTTCAGCTGAATCCGACTGCTTGATGCTGCAAGGTTTAGGTATGCGGCAGTTTGATGATGATCCTCCGAAGTTGATGAGATCTGTGAAATTAATTAACTTGTTGTGTTAGACCCTATATAAATATGATGCATCTGATACACACACACACATACATATATATATATAACTACTGTATCTATATATATATATGTTGCTACCGATCGATTTGAAAAATATAATTATATGCCATCACCACCATCAATAATCAAACTAGCTAGCTAATAGGCCTCAGAAATGAAGGAAGGGAAGCTCCACCTTTCATCTCCTGTCCATAATTTGCAGGCAAGAATCCGATGCTACCGGTGCTTATTCCATAAGCAGGAGATGAGTAAGGGGAAGAGTGAGCTACTTCATGCTTTATGTGGGAGAAGTTGTTGGGTTCCATGAGACCAGCAGCGGTTGCGCTGTGTTGATCGAACTGCGGCTGCGGCGGGGCGATCGACCAGTTGCTCACCAAATCGGATAGGTTGGGCGCCGGCCGTTCCTGATTGATGGGTTTGGTGTTGCAGCCGCCCAGTTGCTTGTCTAGGCCGGTGAACGGCGCAGGGGCTGTGAATTCCCAGCTTTCGTCCAGTTTCTTCAGGTAGTCACAAGCTGCAGGTCCAAACATGTCTGTTGCAAGGTTCTTGGAGGAAAGCACTTCAAGAAAATTCTCTCCATCACCGTGATTCTTGTGCAGCTCTGCTCCTCCACTTCCAGTGCTTCTGTGGCATCCGCATCAAATCAATCACAATATATGTACATATGCTAGTTAATTTCCATTCTTCCGACTAATTTACATCATATAGTTAATTAATTAATTAGAGATCGCCACCCGCGGCCACTTAATTACCCAAATGAATGATAGCTAGCTAGTTTTTGTTTGAACTAATTAACTGATCCGCGCGTATAATTAATAATTAATATTCCGTTTCAATAATTAATCAGGAAGCAATCAGTACGTTGATGGATGTTAATGGGTGAATCATTAAGGTTAATTAGAAGCAAAATTAAACACGAGCATATATCACGAAACAAGATAGCTGCTGAATATATATATATACATATAATCGATCGATCATATATTAGTCATGATCGATAGATGTTAGTCGATCAGAAAAAGAGATGGAAGAGGAACATGAACTTGATTCCATGCATATACATTTCTGAAATTTTCAAGCTAGCTAGCACAAATAGATATATTCCCTTTGCATATATTTCTTTCACGATCAGAAGCGTGTATTGTATTTAATTAATGGTCATGAGGTGAATTTGCTAGCAGGATTCTCCATCTACTAAGGTGATCGGTCTGCAAAACCCTATCTAGCTCGACCACGAATAACTGCAAGAAATTAATTAATCAACTTACAGCAAAACCTGTCTCCACAAGTGGTTATCCGCAACGGCGACCTGCTCTGTGCTCAAGTCGGTGGCGGACGAGGAGCCAACGCTGAGCCCAGACTGGTTGGACGCGTTGGTAAAGGAGGCACCAGAAATGGAGATGTCTTCATCACAGGTGCTGGAGTTAGGGTTTGCCTCCTGTTGCTGCTGCTGTTGATGTTGTTCCTGCCATGAGTAGTTCCACGAGGAGATTGGATTTGCATGGATATCCCACCAGTTGGGATTAGTGGATGTGCTTGCAACTGATGCCTCTGAACCTTCCTGCGCCATGAAAAATGTGTTGCAAACTTTGCTTTTGTGGTGGTGGTGGTGGTGATGGTGGTGGTGGTGGTGATAGTGGTGGTGGAGAGGGGGCTATATTAAGGAGGATCTGCTTGTTGGCATGACCTACATGTTTGTGCTGTGGTTATAATTAAATTAAACGACAAATGGAGGAAGAGGGAAGGAGACAAGAGAATATGCAGGCTTGTGTTCTTTAATTTCCACTGAGATCGATCATGGGCAATTATTATAGGTTGGTTGGGGCGTAATTAAAACAAAGTTGATTAATTGCTCTCTTTATCTTTCCTTTGCAATTTTTTATTGCAGAATTATTATAGCAAATTGCATGCATGGAACAAGAACAGGTTCCTGGCCAGGGATCGGTCACTCTCAATCAACTTTGCCCATTTCGGAATATATGGTGCACATCGGTCAGATATTGCTGAAAATTACATATTATGAATCGATCCTGGAAACTTGCCCTGTAAGATAAAATTCAAGATGTACGTAGTTGTTGCAAGCAAATCGATCTTTTGGGTGCGATGAGCTAGGTTAATTTAACTGAAGCCATAGCTATTGCAGATCGAGAAGACAGAATTCCTGATGGCAACACATAAGATACGTACGTGTATCCTGCTGCAAACTTGAAAACTATTCAAGCATTTTTCGGATGTCTGAACATGCAAGTACCTGTACAGTCATAGACAGATTTTTACAGACGATCGTCCATCGACCGCGCGTGGTGATTCTGAATTTCTTTTCTATATATTATGCGTACGATTTATATATATCTCTAGTTGATAAATAATTAAGTAGCTTGGTATTTGTATGTTTTGGTGACAATTTTGGCACGTAAGTCACTCGATCGATCTCCCTGTGAAAGGCATGCATGTGTGCTCAAGTGTTCCCTCTTTTAAGGTTGAAGTGTAGATTTTACCTTCTTAAAATCAATTTATTAGTGTAAAAAAAAACTCACAACGTATTGATATAATGATATCAGTTCTACTCATCGTGTGATACGTACTATTTTTCTCAAATCACCTCTAAATTAAAGGAGTTGAAACTTGTGGAATAGCTCACCGGCCTGTGGAGGTGTGTGTGTGGGCCGGGCGGGCTCTGGTCCCTCTGGATTAGTATAAATCCCTTGTGCAATTGTGGTTTGCTTCGACAAGTGTGACTGCGCGCTTCACTTTCCCCTTCATTATTCGTTAGATTCGACATGGTTTGCCTTTTTTCCCATTCCCACAACCTCTATCGTTCATCGGCCTCCTTCAATGTATGAGTTTAATTAATTTGTTGTTTGCATACATATATATATATGTATATCTCACAAGCACGTATTTGATACGTACGTACCATATACATACATAGATCGTGTACATATATATATATGGTTTTATTAATTGGTTTATTATTTTTAGAACAAGGAGTGCACTTGATTGCCCCACACGAAGTTCTGCAATCAAAGGGCCATGGCATGTATATGCAACCGCGGAGTGCTGGTGCAGGTGATGGCTGTTCAGATCGATCCGATCGATTTGTTCCGAGGGGGAACATTTGATGGTGCACGCATCAATGCGTGCCCTCCTCCTCCAGAAGAAGCAAACAGCAGACACAAGAATGTGATCGCACGACAGAAGCATGCATTGTGAGCCGTGCCAAACCTGGTCCTGCCCTCCGTGTCTGGATTTATGTGCCACTTTTAAAAAAAAATAAAAACTCTATCTTAACTTTATTTATCATACGAATAGATGTCTGAGGTAAATCAAAACCAGATTACGGAGCAAAGAAAATTCAATCTAGTGTGGGATTTATCTGCCACTTACAGATTAAGATCATGCTGTTCTTGATCAGCATCATTAATTTCTCTAATTAACCTAGTTACCAGAAGGTACATAGGTATTTTATCATTCTCTTATATTTATTCATTTATTTAATTACGACAAACTGATCATGCTCATGTGTAGATTAAGCTCATTAATACATCATATATTAGGAAGAATAGTCTTACGTGGAAAATAATAAATGAAAATGAAATATTTATTCATTATTTGTGAGTATTTTTTTATTAGTAGATTGATTTTAATAAGATAAAATTTAAAGTCAACCCACATATTGATCTTACGCATAAGATGTTAACATACGAAATATTTCAATAAGTAACTCACAATATTAAAATATTTGTAATTTATTGCAGTTAATTAGTAAAAATAAATGAGAAGAAGTATGATTCTTCTTTACCTCTGTCTTCCCATTCTCTGAGCTGGCTGATTTAATTCCTCTTTTCTCTGGTTTAATTTAAACTCACATTGATGGTCCAGTGCCCTTTATTTCTTTACAAAAGCAAATGCTTGATTGGCGTGGGACCAAAGCTGGTGGCTCCATGGCATCTGCCTCCACTAGATCGATCCATCCATCAATCAATCGATACTACTTTTGTTTCAGATACAAAAACCTTGGCCACCATCTTTTGTTCTCTCGGCTTCTCTTTTATTATAACTAGTTGGTCTCTCCCACACGCAGGCTTTGGCCACCGGCAGATCGGCCGTACCTCGATCTCCATGTCAGGGCTCCTCCCAATCGTAAGCAGCATGTACGACTGTTCCACTGCAGACTGGTGCATATATATATATATATATGAATGTTAATTAATGATCTGATATATTTTAATATAGTTTATCCTCCCAATACCATTTAATATATGCCTTCGCTAGCCAACACATTCGTCCCAAGAAATTAAAAGCCAAGTTGATCGATATTCCTAATATGCACGATCATATGGATTCCACTACGATGGAAGCTTCTTAATTAAAACCCACCAACAGCTAGCTAGCAGCAAGCAGCAGCTGGCATATATAATTAATGCAGGAAACGATTGATTAGTCTAGCTATATCTAGCTCTTGTGATTTGCTAATTAAAATTGCACTGTACGGTGGTGTTATAATTATATTTAAAGAAGATTTGGTCTGTACCCAACACTGCACTTGATCCGAGCTCTCAATGCTCGGTACCTGCCATCTGAATTAAAGTGAGCGTGAGACAATGCTAAGCACGCTTCCTTTTTAAATATTCGCAGGGGGAGAATGTGGAGATGCTTTTTTGCTTACTTAATCACCGGCAAAGATAGCGCTTTTCATATGTGATTCATGTCGACCCCTCCCTCATATATTCCTCCTTTTCAATCAGAACATATACATACATACATACATATATGAAGGTACGAATTCTGTAGACGCCTACAGAAGTCAAAGTGACTTCTGTAGGCGTTCGTCGATCATGAGATCGACAGTTGAAATTGAAAAACTTAAAAACATTCTCTCTCATGCACGTGAAATTTAAAAATACTCTCTCTCATGCCACAGGTGAAATTTAAAAATACTCTCTCTTATCAGCAAGGGAAATTTCAAAACACTCTCTCTCATGCAGCAGGTAAAATTTAAAAACACTCTCTTCTTTAACTGAAAAAATTCATTCACGTACGTATAATTAATTTTTCATTAATTACGAATACGGTGATTAAATTTGAAAGA